>RJWK010025937.1:0-27359 GCA_004363435.1 Platanista minor
CAAATGAACCCTGAAGGAAGAGCTGATTCTTCCTTCCATGCCAAACGCTACACACAAGTGCTCCGGATAACATGGAGGAAAACCCACACACTGTGTTAGATGATCTACAGATTAGCTGAGAGGCCTAAATATTACTGAATTAAGAAGAGAAAGGTGGGCTTCCCTGGTGGCGCAGCGGTTGGGAATCCGCCTGCCAATGTAGGGGACATGGATTTGAGCCCTGGTCCGGGAAGACCCCATGTGCTGTGGAGCAACAAGCCCATGCGCCACAACTACTGAGACTGTGCTCTAGAGCCCACAAGCCACAACTACTGAGCCCACGTGCCACAACTACTGAAGCCCACGCGCCTAGAGCCCATGCTCTGCAACAACAGAAGCCACCACGATGAGAAGCCCATGCACCACAATGAAGAGTAGCCCCTGCTCACCGCAACCAGAGAAAAAGCCCACACGCAGCAACAAAGACCCAATGCAGCCTAAATAAACAAATAAATAAAATAAAATAATAAATAAATTTATAAAAAAAAAAAAGAAAGAAAGAAGAGGAAGGTGAATATGGCCAGTCAGCAATGAAATCTTAAGAGAACTGAAGAATGGGAGAAGCCAAGCAGGAGAAATGAAGCAATTCATGTTGATAACAACTGGTTACTATATATCCACCATATTGGATATATATGTAATATAGATATTATGAATGGGATATTGAGTGAAAAGAATCAACTGGCAAAGCAGATTCATTCTATTTATCAAAATATGGCCCTGAGTCAGGGAAAAGCTTTAGAATACTTTTCTAAATGGCTGTGTAATGAAATATCTCTTTTCTGTTATACTCAACAGTTTTAGAAGTATAGGTGAACTTTTGCCATTTCTTAGAAGGTATTTCTCTGTACCATAGCTCCATTTTCCTGGAAAGCATCCCTTAGTGGCATGGCATCACACTTATTTTATAAATCACAGAGCAGATGTTAAAGAGATTCCACTACACCCGTTCATGCTTTTTCCTCTCCTCCTAGATATAGTTGTTCAAATAAGTACATAGCATGCCCAGGTTACACCAGGTGGGCAGAAGTCCAAAGAAAAGCAGGCTTAAGAAAACCAACTTTAATTCTCCAGAAGCAGAGCCCCTGGTTTTCAAACTTTTCAATGAATGAGTCTATGAATGAACTCAGTCCAGCCCTGCCTGCCACAGGCAGGGTTGTATCCCAGCCTCCAGCTTTCCTCCAAGGACTTATTAGGTAAAACAGGGATCACCCGTACAACTTGGTTGGGAGTCAGCTGCCAGCAAGGAGACTCCCGCCAACAACTCAACCAGGCAGGTCATTAAATGGGCTTTAACAAAAGGGTTAGTCCTCTTGGCCAGAGATGGAGAATTGTTCTTTGGCCGGTCTTCCAACCGTTGGTGCCAGAGTTTGCTGTATTCTTTAATCATCACTCATTGCCGTGACCCACTAAATAATGCCTGCAAGCTGCAGGGAATTATAAGATTCTTGAAAGCAGTTCCTGTGCCTGAGAGCAGAGGAGGTAGGCCAGGCTTGACATAAACCAGCACAAAGTGCTGGCTCTAGAGTAGCTATAATAACACCTACTATCTCCAACTACCATACAAGGAAACTGAAGATCAGGCAGGTTAAATAATTTTCCAAGAACTGGGATTTGAACCCATGGCCACCTAGCTTCCACCCCGCCACGCTGTCTCCTATGATCCAACAGTAACCTTCCTGAGAGTCTGGGCTTTCTGGGTTGTATTTTGTTCTTTGCCACAAGAAATCGGTCAAGCCACCAGGTCTCTCTAACAGAAGCAGGGAGATAAATGGAGGAATCGTGATTCGTGATCTTTACATAAAAGTACTAGACCAACCTCTTTGTTATCAATGAGCAAAGAGGCAAAAGTCCACTTGGTGCCCATGCCATGGATGTCCAAAGAGGTCCAGTTTGGAGAAACCACCGTAGATTCTAGAGTAACTGGACGTCTCACAAAGTTCTCTGATATAATTAGTGTCAAATGAAAGGACACAGGCTTGGGAGCCAAATAGACCCAGGTTTGAATCCTCCTCTCTACTTCCTGCTTGTGAGGCATATTCAAACAAGTGACAAATAGCTCTCTCCCCGCACCTCTCTTTCCCACCAGGCCCTCTGCTCATGGACAGAACCAGCATTGGTCCAGAACTGGTTCAGAACTGGCATGGCTTGTCCTGTTATCATTAGGGTGAATTTGCATTGACAATTAGCTCACTGATAATGCCTTTCAAAATACTAGACAGGAGTGACATGGAGAAAAATTTAAATTGTGATCATCTCTTCTCTCTTAGTCCAGTAAGTGCTGAAAAAAATTAATTGGTATTTCTCTCTGTGTTATCCCTTCAATTAGGTATAAGAGTAGAGGTTCCTATCAGTTTGTATTAATTACAGATTTGGCTGCTGAAATGAAGACCCAAAATAATGCCAGCCTAATTAAGATGGAGGCTTCTTCTCCTCTATCTAACTATATGAACATAAGCAGCCCAGGGAGTCACCTTTCTACTATATTCCTGTTCTGCCATCCTGAAGCCATCGCCCGCACTTGCAGGGTCCAAGAGGGCTCAGCATCACACCCATATTCCACGAAGCACGCTTGAGGGAGAGGTGGAGAGAGAATTGCATCCCTTTAAGGCAGAAATTGCAGACATCATTTCCACTCACATCTCTTTAGCCAGAACTTAGTCAAATAGCCTCATTTATTGCAAGGAGTCTGGGAAATATAGGCTTTAGCCGTGAAATACAGTCACATGCCAAGCTAAAAATTATTTTATGATAAACAGAAAGGAGTATGGCTATGGGTGGGAAGCAGTATAAATAGTAGTTGCACCTTCCAAACCCACCCACACCAATTCCCCACCTGTACAACATACAGGTGACCCTTGAACAACGCAGGTTTGAACTGCATGGGTCCACTTATACGTGGATGTTTTTCAATAAATACATACTACAGTACTACATGATCCACAGTTGGTTGAATCCACAGATGCAGACCACGGATATGGAGGAACCAAATGGCATATATGAAGGTAGGACCACAAGTTATGTGTAAAGGGTCAGTGCCCCTAATCTGACCCTTTGTTGAAGGGTCAACTGTATTTTCTAACTTGCCTTCCTGTGGAGACTCTGGTGGATTGAATTACTGGCTCCAATTCTCCATACCTCCCTGCATCCACCCATTTGTAATTCCCCTCTCTGTGAGGAGGGTACCTTCCTGCCCCCTTGACTTGGGCTCAGCCAGGTGACTTGCTTCGGCCAATATTGGTGGATGTGATGTGACCAAAGGCTTGAGAAATCCTAGGGTAACTGTTCTTGCCCTCTTGTACATCTGCCATCACCTTGAGGAGGGCTTCCTCTAGGTAGCTGCTGCCCCTGTGGCCGGGGCTCTAAAATGAACACACATGGCACAAAGCTGCCCCAGCCAAGACAGACCTGCAGCAAGAAGCAGAGCCAGCCCAACCTTCAGAGCCTGCAGCAGAGCCACTGGGCCACCCCACAGACCTGTGAGAATAAACACCTAATGCGATACATATTCCATTGAGATTTGGGGGCTGTTTATTACACAGCATTACTGGAACAAGAGCTAACTGATACAAGTCCTTCAGCTCTAACCTAGCAGCTCTCTGTGTGGTTATTTTCTATTTGTCCCTCCATATCCCTTCTCCACCATTCTCTGGGTTTTGGAAGGTAGATCTTTATGGGCTCCATTGGCTCTTGGCTTCCAGTTGGTTCCAGCCTGAGGGTGCCATCTTTTTCTTATTGGACCCTGACTGACACCCCTCCTACCTGTACCCCACCTCCGCTTCCAGGGCCTTTGCTCATCAAATCTCTGGCCTCTACCTGCCACTTAGTGTGTGCCCCTCTCCTCTTCATGGGTCCAAACATGACTCCCCTTTCAAGGACACCCTCTCTTTCAAGACACTTCCTCAAAAGTCTGCAGTCTCCAGTGAGCTCTCCCTTTCCTTAATTCCCCCAAGACCCACCAACTGTACCACATCACCAATACTTTGTTTCATACAGCAGTCTGTAAACTGTGCTCTGGGGAGCCCAGGGATCCTGTGAAGGGGCCACAGTGGGTGGAAGGAGGGTATCTGCAGAGCAAATGTAGCTCCAGATCACTATCCGGATGGCTACATATTTATTTCATATGAGGTTCCATTTGAGGTTCATTATTTTTTTTTTAAAGTTTGAAAACTTGGATGAAATACACTAGTCTTTTTATGCATATAAATCATATCTACCCAAAATGAATAGAATGAATTCATATACTGTTGTGTCCTCCCTTTGTTTTAGGGGCAGATGGAAGGATGAATGCATGAATAGTTGCAAGGATAGATGCAAGCATGGATGGACAGATGCATGGCTGCATGGAAAGGCTCTTGCCCCATCATGAGTAGTTTTTTCACAGGTTCTACCTCCTTCCTCATGACCTGTAGAAATATGACTTTCTGCTCCACACAAATCCCACTGGAAGCATCTCTCCTGGAACTTCAACCAAACTCTAAAAGGCCAACTAAAGGAGAGCTGAAGGTCAGACAGGATATGGGAGAGGCTGGCTGAACTCAGCTGCATGAAGCAGCTCCAGGTCCCACTTACTGAGACCTGGGAGGAAAGGGGCACAAGAGGAACAGCACAGAAGCCTGATGCTGTTGGGAAATCCTGCTCAAACAGACAAAAAGCAAGAAAGAGTCCCCAGTGGACTTGCAAACATGCTCTTAAAAATCTATAATCTTGCCCCCGCCAAAAGATTTCCTAGCTCCAACCTTCTGCCATGATGTTCATAGATAGTAAAATGAATAATGATTTTTCTCTTGCTTAATCATCATACACAATGATCATGGACATTGTAGACACACACTACCTTGTTATTGATGGTAATAACAACTTGTTTCTAAAGAACTATTTGCCATGCCTCCATTTGGACAATGCTATGTGAAAATAAGCTCTTTTTACTCCAAAGGTATAGTTTGGAGTCCATTTCATAAAATAGTCTGGATTTCAGGTCCTATAAGATGCCACTTAATTGACACTCTGTTTAATCAGTGTCAGAAATAATCAGTTTATACCAGAACTTCACCTATTTCAACCCTATACCTACAACTTCACTGGGTGAAGTATACCAAGAGGCCTAAATCAACAGGCACAGGGAATAATGACCAGCATCTTTACACAGAACCTGGCATTTCTCAGAAAGAAAAAAAAAAGCCCCCAAAATTAAATGATGGATAGATAGATGGAAGGAAAGAAAGAAGGAAGGAAGGGAAGAAGTAAGAAAGGAGGGAGGGAGGAAGAAAGATAGGAGACAGAAACATAGACACATAGATGCATAGAATGGAAGAGAAAAAGAAAGGATCAGCCAAGAGAAAGCTGTTACCATTTTTTTTTTTTTTTTTACCCCAGAGTCCATTTGAAAGAGTTCTTTCAGTGGAAAAAGCACTGCCTTAAAGTCCACTGAAGTCCTGAAGTCCTCAGCCTGCCCCCCCAGGCAGGTGAAACCTGAGTTTAAGATGATGACAGCTTAGGAGCAGCCAGCGGCACTGCACATACTCTACTGAAGGCATGAAAAAACCATCTGCTCAAGATCGTTTATGCTCACTTTTCAACTCTGTGGCCACAGTGTTTTGAAATCATAGAGCCCCAGCATTACCTTTTCCTGTTTTCGTCTTCCATCGCAGGCAACAGGATCATACGCACTGCATTCTTCCACAGTCTGCAGTAAGAACTGGCAGCTTGGTCAACTGGCCCTGGCATTTGGGGTTGCTGCTTCCCACCTCCCGTGGGGACTCTCTTCCTCCCTAATTCAGCTCGTTGACACGCACCCTGCCACAACGTGCACCTCGCGAGGCCAGAGCAGGGGAGGCCAGGAACCCAGCATGTTACCCAAATACAGGTTGGAGTTGAACCTACCCAGGAGCAGACCTGCCAGAGACAGGCTGCTCCCAGCAACCGGAAACCCCCTCAGGAAGGCACTGGGCACCACTGAAAAGCAGGCAAGGCTGATCTGTCTGAACATTTGCATGAACTCTGGATTCTCATCCTTCCCTGTCTAGCCCTGTTGCTATTTTTGAGAAATAATCTCCTACTTAGTATTAGAGATTATATAAGAAAATACCACTTCTCATAAGAAAATAAACCAGTCCCCAAGATTAGCACTTGAAGGATAACATCCTGGACCACACAGCCTGATGTGTCCCTAAGCTTCACGTTCTCCTTGGGCCTCATGGATCCCTGCTGTCATCAGCAGGAGGGGGACACTGCTCTGTCAATGCTCACATCCAAGCATTGACCAAACCCCTCCCTTTCATTCTCTAGGTTAGAAGCTCTGGAGAAGGCTTACAGTCAGGGCTAGAGCACAATAAAAGATAAACAGTCACAGAGAGCATCCAGTTGCTAGACAAGCAGAGCTTGCCAGCCATGGAGGATTCCAGGGAAGAGAGGTCTCACCTGGACTGCTCCCTTCCTCACTCTAGGGTGCCGCCTGACATCACCTTGAAAACTCCCTGTCCAGAAGCACCTTTTAGGCATCTAGACCCCCAAAGTGCCCCTCTCCTGCCTACAGATCCATGGGTCCACCATGGAGACACCTGTCTCCAGTTATTCACACGACACAGATGTCAACCTTCAGAAAAGATCCAGCCACACACTACAGGGTCTGCACCAGAATAACAAAATCTCAATAATAAAAACACAATGCCACTAATACAAGAGACAGAGGAAGGGATAGGGAGGGAGACAAACCTCGGTAGAAAGTCTGGGAAGGTGATACTTCACCCAAAGAAGTGTGTCTCCAAAGGTGGACTCTTAGTCATTGTGGGGAGGAATCTGGGGATAGGAGGTAAAAGGGGGGATGACATTTATAAGGGGGGATGACATCTATAAATGGACCATTTTTTCCTTATCTTTATAGACGTTACTTTCTTAGAGCAGTTTTAGATTTAGGGAAAAATTGATCAGAAAGTTCACCCAGTTCCCATACATCTCCTCCCAGTTGCAACTGCACAGGTGGAATGAAGCAGAGTGAGGCCCTTAGCCTTGGGAACTTGGCTGTCACAAGGCATTTAGGAGGCAGTTCCAGAAAAAAAAAAAAAAAGATAAAATCTGTCTTCCGAGACAAGGCAGCAGCCAGCCCTCCCAGGGTGAGATAACGAAGACTCCGCATGCTTAGCACCCAGCTCGGGGGGCTTGCAAACTGACACTACCTATTTAGAAAACTTTGCAAAATTAAAAAGAAAAAAAGAGTTCCTCCACGGATGGCAATTGTTAGCCTTTCTTCAGAGCAGGAGCCCTTTCAGCTCTTCTCTTTTGTGGGAATTTTGGGGAATACAGGAAATTGGGGGCACCCTGACGTCCTTACTCAAACCCCTTTACCACTCACCCGAACACCCTCTTTTTCCTATTTTCTGCAAATTGGCACCATTCTCTCCCCAGGCGTCTTATGCGATGGCTGAGCACTGTATATCCTTGCTGACGTTCTAGTCTTCAGAACCTCCTCCTATCGGACACCCAGGATAAAATGTTCAAGGATACACCACTCCCTGGAGCTCCTCAAAATCAGCAGTACCACAGTGGTGCATCTGGCCTCAGGATCAAGCCTTGAGATCTGTCTCTTCTCCCCCTCTTATTGATTTATTCCATCATTTATTTATTTATATCATATGTGTATGGACTCAGTCCACCTAGGGTCTTTGTAGTCTGTGCGTCAAGACTCCCAATAAATTACTGAATGTCCTCGCCAGCACTATATTTGGAAGAGATTTCAGGAGGAAGGGGGCAGAGTGGTTTGTATCTTTCCACGCATATTCTAGACAAGGAGTCAGCGTGCGATAGTCTGTGGGCCAAATACAGCCCCCTGCGTGTTTTTATAAATAAAGTTTTATTGGAACACAGCTGTGCTCATTGGTTTAAGCGCTGTCCATGGTTGCTTTTGAACTGCAATGGCAGAGTTGAACAGTTGCGATAGAGACCAGATAGCCTACAAAGCTGACATGTCCTATCTGTTCCTTTACAGAAAAAATTTGTCAACCCCTATACTAGATGGTAATAATTTATCTTTCTGTAGTGCTTAGGAAATGTTTCACACATATAATTTTATTTCAGACAAACATCTCAGTGGATTAGGATATTTTATCACTTATAGTATCATTGCACTGCTAAGACATTTCCTACTTTACAAAATGAGGAAGCTGAGGCTGAAGGTGTTAATGGACTGGGCACTGAGTAGCAGAGGGGGCCTCAAACTCAGCACTGTTTCCATCCCACTCTCCCACCACTCTGTCTACAATACCAATATCCTTAATATGACCTGATAAGAGTCTGAAGGGCACACAGAATCATCTTAAGGAGATTTAAAAGCAAGGTAGCACTTTCAACAACCTCTCTTGTAAGAGGTCACCAATAATAGCAACTGGAAAAGGCAAAACTATAGAGACAGTGAAAAGATCAGTGGTTGCTAGGAGGGAGGGGAGAGAATGGAAAAACCTGACAAGTGCTACCTTAGCCAGGTGACCAAAGCCAACATTAACAGTCATAAATCATGTGGATGGCATGTACTCTTGATATGATGTAATGAAAATGGCACTTTATCCTTTGGTCTGTCTCCCAAAAGCCCATAAAATCAGTCTATTTGTGCAGAAAACATTGGACACGTTCCTATGGAAGGATATCCTACAAAATATCTGACTGGTGCTCCTAAAAACTGTCAAGGCCATCAAAAAAAAGGAACAAAAAACAGTCAGAGCCAAGGAGAGCCTATGGAGACCTGACAATTCCATATAATGTGGTGTCTTGAATGGGATCCTGAGACAGAAAAAGGACATTAGGTCAAAACTAAGGGCATCTGAGTAAAGTATGGATTTTGGTTAATAATAATGAACCAATATTGGTTCACTAATTATAACACATATACCATACTAATGTAAGATGTTAAGATAAAGGAAACCGGGTGCAGGGTATAAGGGAATCCTCTGTACTATCTACTCAATTTTTTTGTATATCTAAAACTGTTCTAAAAAATAAAGTCTAGGGCTTCCCTGGTGGCGTAGTGGTTGAGAGTTCACCTGCCGATGCAAGGGACGCGGGTTCGTGTCCCGGTCCAGGAAGATCCCACATGTCACGGAGCGGCTGGGCCCGTGAGCCATTGCCGCTGAGCGTGCGTGTCCGGAGCCTGTGCTCCGCCACGGGAGAGGCCACAGCAGTGCGAGGCCCGCGTACCACACACACACACACAAAAAGTCTATTTTTAAAAAAAAGTTGCTAAATTAGATACAAAGCTATACTAACAGGGCAATAACAACTCCTGGGCATATATCCAGAGAAAACCATAATTTGAAAAGATACATGCACCTCAATGTTCATTGCAGCACTACTTACAATAGGTAAGACATGGAAGCAACCTAAATGTCCATCGACAGAGGAATAGATAAAGAAGATGTGGTATATATATATATAATGGAATATTACTCAGCCATAAAAAAGAATGAAATAATGTCATTTGCAGCAACATGGATGGACCTAGAGGTTATTATACTAAGTGAAGTGAGTCAGACAGAAAGACAAATATCATGTGATATCACTTATATGTGGAATCTAAAAAATGATACAAATAAACTCATTTACAAAACAGAAACAGACTCACAGACTTAGAAAACAAATTTATGGTTACCAAAGTTGAAAGGTGGGGGGAGGGATAAATTAGGAGATTGGGATTAACATACACACACTACTATATATAAAACAGATGATCAATAAGGACCTACTGTATAGCCCAGGGAACTCTACTCAATACTCTGTAATAACTTACATAGGAAAAGAATCTGAAAAATAGATATATGTATAACTGAATCACTTTGCTGTGCACCTGAAACTAACACAACATTGTAAATCAACTATACTCCAATATAAAATAAAAATTACAAAAAGAATTACAAAGTGAAAAAATAAAAATAAAAAATAAAAATAAATTTTTTTTAGTTGCTAAATTAAGATACAAAGCTACACTAATAGGACAATAGAGCCATAACCTTTGGAGTTATCTCTTCAGCCAGACAGAAATCATCTGTTCCTCTACTGGTCAAAAATCACTGGCAGCTTATCAATTATCTTCATTAACATCCAGCTTCACAGCGTTTGAGCCATTACGTTGCCAAAGTTTCATTCCCTAAAGGTTCTGATGGCCCGTTGATGGGCTTGTTGGTCAATGTGACAGAATGACATTTGCACAGATATATATTCATCCTTTTATGTTATTTCCAAGTTTTGGATAATTTTATCTTAAAAACATAACTCGTAAATTTTTAAAATCATTTTTCAGAGCAGTTTTAGGTTCACAGAAAGACTGAGCAGAATGTACAGAGGGCTGCCATATCCCCTATCCCCTCTCAGCCACCCCCTCCCCCAGTTTCTGCTCTTAATAACATCATTCATTAGTGCACTACACTTGTTACAATTGATGAACCAATAGTGCTACATTAACTAAAGCCCATAGTTTACATTAGGGTTCACGTGACATGTAGCCATCATTATATTGATAGTTTCATACAAAATAGTTTCACTGTCCTAAAAATCCCCTGTGTTCCACCTATTTATTCATCCCTCTCCCCCTCCCCTGGAACCCCTAGTAACACATATTTTTAGTGTCCCCATAGTTTTGTCTTTTCCAGAATGTCATATAGTTGGGATCATACATTATGTAACCTTTTCTTATTGGCTTCTTTCAATTACTATTTATCATATTACTAATAAAGAGTAATATGCATTTAAGCTTCTTCTGTGTCTTTTCATGGCTTAATAGCTCATTTCTTTTTAGTGTTGAATAATATTCCATTGCCTGGCTGTACCACAGTTTACCCATTCACCTACGGAAGGACATCTTGGTTGCTTCCAAGTTTTAGCAATTATGAACAAAGCTGCTATAAACATCTGTGTAGGGTTTTGAGTGGACATAAGTTTTCAGTTCCTTTGGGTAAATACCAAGGAGCGTGACTGCTGTATCGTATGGTAAGAGTATGTTTAGTTTTGTAAGAAACTGCCAAACTGTTTTCCAAAGTAGCTGTAACATTTTGCATTCTCACCAGCAATGGATGATCCTGTTGCTCCACATCCTTGTCAGCATTTGGTGTTTTCAGTGTTCTGGACTTTGGCTATTCTAAAAGGTGTATAGTGGTTAATCTTTGTTATTTAACTGAAATATTTAGTCCACTTATAAGTAATGTGATTGTCGTGTATTTGGATTTAAATCAAGCATCACGTGTTTCGTGTCTCATTTTCTCATGTTCCCTTTCTCCCCTTTCCTGTCTTCTTTTGGATCAAATATTGTTCTCCCCCCTTCTCTACTTTTTGTTTTGTTATTTAGACATTATTTTGACATTATGCTAGTGGTTACATTAGCTTGGAAAATATAATATTCTTTTTGACTTTTTGAGTTCAATTTATTCAATCTATTAAAAAAAGTTCACCCCTTTCTCCCACCCCCACCCTCTACCCCTTGCAATCACCAACATGTTCTCTGCATCTATGAGCTCAGCTTTTTGGGTTTTGTTGTTTTTCTTCAAGATTCCACATATAAGAGAGATCATATAGTATTTGTCTTTTGCTGTCTGACTTATTTCACTTAGTATTAATGCCCTCAAAGTCCATCCATGTTGTCACAAATGGCAAGATTTCATTCTTTTTTAAGGCTGAATAATATTCCACTGCATAAATATATACTAAAATTTCTTTATCCATTCATCCATCAATGAACACTTAGGCTGTTTCCATATCTTGGCTATTGTGAATAATGCTGCAATAAACACGGGTGCTGCATACATCTTTTCAAATTAGGGTTTTGTTTTCCTCAGAAAAATATCCAGAAATGGAACTGCTAGATCATACGATAGACAGATATGATATTTTTAATTTAAGCCACCTCCATATTGTTCTCCATAGTGGTTGCACCAATTAACATTCCCACAGACAATGCACAAGGGTTCCCTTTTCTTCACATCCTCATCAACACTTGTTATTTCTTATCTTTTTGATAAGTCATTCTGACAGCTGTGAAGTGATATCTCATTGTGGTTTTGATTTGCATTTTCCTGGTGATTAGTGATGTTGAACATCTTTTCATGTACTTGCTGGCCATTCATATGTTTTCTTTGGTAAAATGTTTATTCCGATCCTCTGCCTGTTTTTTGATCAGATTTTTTTTGGCTATTGAGTTATATGAGATCTTTATATATTTGAGATATTAGCCCTTTATCAGATCTATGATTTGCAATCATTTTCTCCCATTTTTAGTTTTTAGTTTGATATAGTTCCACTTGTTTATTTTTGCTTGTTGCTTTTGGTGTCAGATTACCAAAAATCATTGCCAAGATCTATGTCAAGGAGCCTACCGCCTCTGTTTTCTTCCAGGGGTTTTATGGTTTCAGATCTTAACATTCAAGGCTTTAATCTCATAACTCATAACTCTTATGCTGTTTTCTTCACTACTAGCTAGACCCAGGATTCTTAAGTGGTAGGTCACATATAGTACTGTGGCATCTCACAAATCCATTGCGAACATGTGGCCAAATATTGATCAACGTATAAATTTCATTTTGGGCACAACTACAATACTTACTGTTTCAGAGTTGTTCAAAAAATGAAACACAGAGGTGACAAGGCTGTGAAAAGCAATATAGAGCTACGTGGAACTTACTGTAAGGTGGTAAAGCATATATTTTTATCAGGCTATTACCAAAGGCAAATTTTATGCTAATTTAACCATGTGAGCAAAAGGCCAGGACAGTAAAAAGGTCTTCTGAAACAACAACATGGCCTGAAAAGCTACCAGGTGAATGAGGCAATGACTGTGGATGCTTTCATAACACCTTGAGAAAGTGTTAAACCCGAGCAGTGGCTGCATGGTAATTTATTGCTTACTTGTTTACTGTTGTTCTGAATATTTCAATCTCTTCACAAATGCCACCAAAATTCTAGCACACGAGAATGGACTAGAAATGTAAGAGCTGAGAATCAGTGAGCCAGGCTGTAAAATGTCAGAACTAAGAGAAAGCAAAAAAGATGGGAATAGAGTGAAAGACTGATAGATTTCTGACCCTATCTGCAGAGCCTCTGCTTTTGGCATTGGACACTAGGTAAAAACACCTCCAAGTTCTTCCAGGCCTACGATTACATCTCAAGAAGATAGCTCATTTGTTGGAGAATTCATCTCCCACCAACCAATCCCAGGAGAGAGAGATGAAGGGATGGAGGGGAAGCAATTTTTCATAGAGCTGAGCCTTAGACCACTGTCAACGCTGTAATTACATTACACTTGCCACTTATTTTGGTAATTTATTGGGGTGAGGTACATGGGATAATTTAAAAACTAAATTCATTTAGTCACTTTCAAAAACATTCAACTGGCTTATGTGTGGAGCAATAAAGTGTGAAAGTGACACATCATCCAAATTATAGCCATGTGTGACTTGGCTTTTTTATTTGGGGGAAAGAAAATGGTTAAGCCTTAAGGATCGTCTTTCTCCCTGTCTCTCTGACTCTGAGGAAGAATGAGCTCCTGCTGGCGACACAGTGACTTGGGGAGGCAAGCACAGAGGGGCTTTGGTGCACTTCCAAAGCTGTGTGTGAGCCTTCAACATGAGACCCTGGCTCGGCGGGAGGAACAGTGAGTGAACCCTGTTGAACAGGGGCTAGGGGGGTCACGTGTTAACATACAGACCTTCCCTGAGATCCCTAAGCACTTCTCAAATGTGAATTAACTTGAGCATCTTTACCACAGACACAAGGCACAGTTATTCATTCATACATTCATCAAAGATTCATATAGTCAACCTCTTAGGGCCTCCCTACTATGTTCTAGATCCTGTGCCAGATGCTGGGGATCTTTCTTGAGTTCCCTGGAAAGCTGATCCCAAGATAAAGCCTTCATTTACCTCCTCCACCACCCACTCTAGATTTCACTCACCTTTGGCCAGTATTCAGGACAGCTGAGGCTTCCTGCCTGATGGGCTGACCCAGAACCTCAGCCCTGAGTCCTCAGCTGCCTTGGCCTCAACAAGCCATGGCTGTTGAAGTTGCCCACTTACTGTTATTGCTGGCATGGAAGCACCGAAAGACACCCAAGTGAGTCCTCTGGGTTCCAGTGAACTCTTCCATGCTTTCATTATGTAGGAGCAATCCTATGCCTCATGGTAATTAGGGTCAATTTTGCCTACCAAGGGGATAATCCTTTTCTTTGCCAGTTCTTCCACTGACATGAGGAGCCTAAAATGACCTGACATAGTCACAGCTTCAAGTTCAACTGCTGCCTGGTGTTCCCCTTGTGGAAACCAGAACCTTTAAAATGGCAGAGTCTAAAGTTGCAAGCTTGATAAGCAGTGATCCTGAGAGGATCCACACCCATTTCTATCCCTTGGTTCCTGTACCTGTGAATTCTAGTTATTGGGAGCATAGCACTATAGCCACTGACTTAGTGGATATACTGCACCCTTGAGGACAGCACTCTAACTCTGCAGGTTATTGCCCCAAGGCTAGAACCCTAGCTGAGCCTTCAACAGTCTTTGCACTCTCCCATTAGACTAGCTACTTCTGGTTGATCAGATCTCTGGGGAGGCCAGTAGATCTCGTGTTCAGGTGCCCTTTGCCACAATGCTGTGCAGGATGCCATTTTTAATAGATCAGGAATTCTGTGAGCCCTTGGGTGGTGATACTAATAGAGACATGTGGGTAGGGTAGGTATATCAATTCTGGAAAGGACAAATTGAAATTGACATCATTCTGCCACCAAGTGGGTGGTCTGGTCTCCCCAAGGCTCATCACTAGCTGTCCACATCCACAAGATGAGACATCTTGTCTACCTTGTGGTTGAGAGCTCCCTCTGCAGTGGGGGTTCTCTGGTGGGCATTAATGTAGGATACAAAGATACACATACTCTGTGCCCACAACCATAGATACATCCTCATGCCTTTTCCCCAGACTTCCTCACCATGGACCTTCCAATTTTGTTCCTTCTGGGCCCTGACCAAGCAGTCAAGCCATATACTCTTGTCCAAGAATTCATATCAATCTGTATCTCAGGGTACTTCTCCTTCTTTATAAAGTGAGCCTTTATAAGGCCACCCTGAGAGGGGGTACAACATGGCAGCAGTCCATCTCCAGCCAGCACCAAGATCCCATGATCTTTCTTTCCACTGTGCTGGTAAATGGATAGCAGGTGGCTGGTTAAGTTTCCCACTGTGGTAGGTTCAGGGCAGGGATGTGATATGAGTGAGGCTCTTTGGTGCTTAAGTCTGTGCTTTTCCTTGGCACCCCACTCTGCCAAACCAGAGAGTAGTGCTAAGCTGGAGAATACATAGTTTCTCCTATAAGTTCTTTGCCCAGTGGGTGGTCACTACTACTCTAGTGACTGGCCAGAACATGACACCCTCTACAGAGCAGGTCAGAAAAACATCCGTGTGCCAGCTCCCACTCTGCCCAGTTTTGGAGGGTACACTTTACACTGTGGCTGTTATTACCAGTTTGAATGCCATTGCTGTAGAAAAATGAAAAACCACAATTTGGTTTGGGCCAATACTGGCTCACAAATTGTGTTCCAGCCAGCTGAGAAATTGGTATTTCTAGAATAGAAAAGTTAAGAAATCTGCAAGAGGTCTGCCTTGTGATGATTTTTCCAGGGACTTAGAAGTTACTGGATGCTTCAAAGTATTGAGTGACTAATTTTCTTTCCTGTTTTCTAAAATCTGACATGGTTAAGCATTTATTTCCTGAAAACCTGCCAAAAGAGTAATTTTTTTCAGAGTTGGAATATTGTTTTAAAATGTAAAATGAAGTCCTGATAGCAAAAATTATCAATGTAGCTTGAATCTACCTATGGCAACTTAAGAAGTATTGCCTTCTTTTTGTTTCAGGTTTGAGGAGTTTAAGAGAGAGAAACTTCCAAATGTTTCTGAAGTGCTTATTTTTCTCTACGATTCAGGCTTGCTTATTGGATAAGAATGGTCAACCCAGGACAGTTGGCAACTCCAGGTAAAAATGTGCCTACAATTTGTTTTTAGTTGTGTTATTACACCTTTCAAGCCAAGGTTGCAGGTTGGCAGTGCCCTGAAGAAGGCACCCACACCTCCCATTAGGGAGGCCTCCAGACAGAGCCTGCAGCAGAGCCACGCTGAAACTGACCCAAGCCAGGCCTTCCTGGGCTGCCCGGAATCGGAGCAGCACCCTGATGAGCCCACTTGAGCCCACTCTGGATAGGCCATTCTAGGGGCACACACAGATTTGCCCAATGGGTGTTTTTTGTAGCCTAAGAAGTTTCTCTGTCAAATTCATAATTTAGACTGGAGGTTGGTGATCAAATACTATGGAAACTACTACCTGGTTTTGCCATTTAGTGAAGGGGTGGGTCTTTCATTCTAGAAAGTGCTCATTGAAAGTAAGGTATTTTGTCTCAAGAAGTAGATACACAGTTAATCTGGAACTTTAAAATATTTTCCCAAAATAATAATAAACCTTGTTTTCAATGAAACTGGTTAAGTGCCTTGTGTATGATGATATTCCTTTGATTAGTAAGTCACATTATTTATGGGCTGTTGGAAGACTAACCTTTCACTTTACAAATTGCCAGTGGATCATTTGGGAAAGGAACCAAAGGGTCAGGAAGAGCTCTTTATCCCACTATTGCAGAAACACACACACAGAATGACCCAGATATAAAAAGGGGCCAGCACTGCTAGCAGATGCCATTCATGGTTGAGCTGAGGAGACTGCTGCCTGGAAGCTCTCATAAAGAAGAAAATGGGGCTTCCCTGGTGGCGCAGTGGTTGAGGGTCCGCCTGCCGATGCAGGGGACACGGGTTCGTGCCCCGGTCCGGGAAGATCCCACATGCCGCGGAGCGGCTGGGCCCGTGAGCCATGGCCGCTGAGCCTGCGCATCCAGGGCCTGTGCTCCGCAACGGGAGAGGCCACAGCAGTGAGAAGCCCGCGTACCCCAAAAAAAAAAAAAAAAAAAAAAAGAAGAAGAAAATGATAGAGGAGAGGTGGGGGGAAACACTGCCCAGGGTGAAACACCATGGGGAAGACCAGAAGGATCTGAGAAGGGTCTGGCTTTATGAAAAAACAAGATATAAAAGGATCCCATTTTTCTAGTTTCTGCCCCACCCTCTCCCTCCTGAAAATCTGACTCCAAATAGACAACATATTTGACTGCAAATATCCACCCTTTCCATGTACTCCATCATGGTTAGAGTTATGGGAAGAGTATATTAATTTGGATAACACTAGCTGCTATAATAAACAGCCCCTCAAAAAATGTATAATGGCTCAAAGACCACAGGAGTTTCTTTTTTCCCCAGAATTCAGTGTGAAGGAGATATTGTTTGGCAGCTCTCCTCCACATGGCAATTCAGGAACCAGGCTCCATCCATTTTGTGGCTGTGTCATCTCCTACGGCTTTGCCATCTTCTGCATCAAGACACTGAAGAGGGCACTTAAAAACCCTGCCTTTTAGAAACTCTAGCTCGAAAGTGACATGTAAAACTTCTCACAAACCATTGGTTAGAACTTCATTGCATTGTATGCCTACTTGCAAGGGTGCAAGGAATGTAGTGTAGCTGCCTGCCCAAAGAAAAAGAAGAAATGGATTTTTTTTGGTGAATGGCTAACCATCTGCTTGGAAGCAGATAAACCGTTTATTCATTTTTTTCATGAGTGCCTTCTGCTGTGCACTGCAGGGTGAGTGGCAAGTAAACAGTGAAATGAAGCGGTGTTTGAGTGACTACTGAGATCAGAGTAATAATTATTATAAACTTATTGAGAACTTATTATGTGCACCTTTCTAAGTTATTTACATGTTATCTTATTTAATCCTCAAAGTTCTGTGTACTTTTACAGATGAGGAAACAGGCAGACTTACTGAAAGTCACGTAGCTGGTGGGTAGCAAGGCGGGAATCTGAATCCAGATTCCTCATTCTTATCCACTATGTTTTGCTGCCTCCCAGAGTATAACTTTTAATCACAATTTTTGTTCATGCACACGGAAACCAGCTTTTAGATTTTGTAACCCAAAGGTCAGTATGACATAGTGTAGTGTATTTCAAACTGGATTCCTGGATGGGGTCCATTGAGTTCACTGGGACAATTTTTAAGTTTGGAGTTCCCACTGTAATGATAACCTTTAAAAAAAATACCATGGAGGGTATGAATCTCAATCTGCAAATTTAAGCAGGGAAAAATATATTATTTAATTCTCTATAATTAAACTTAATTTCTAACTCTGAGTCTACCATTTCACCAGGAGGACAAACAACTTAACTTCAGGTCTCCTTGCTCCCCTCACCCCACATCTCCAGGGCTTTGTCTCAACTCTGTGACTTTTCACAGAGCCCCAAACACCAAAGCATGGGGGCCTGTGTGGGAGCAAGGGCTTATGTACAAACAAGTAGCCACTGAGATGCGTCCCTCAGTCTCATGCCAGTGCCTCCCACTGGCCAAATCCAAGCAGAAGCCAAAAGACAAGAGGGACCAGTGATACAATTCATAATGAGCAGCCTCCAAGGGCACAGATCAGGTTGGAGAAGAATGGAGAGTGGATCTGAAGGTACGGATGGAGGATAAGCAGCACACTGAGGAAAAGTAGACACAAAAGGGGCTCTGTCACCTTGAGGCTTAGGGAACACAAACCAAGAAAGCTTACAGAGAGTCTGCTTCTCTGACCCACCAGACCCCTCCCATGAGGTCATTGGCATAGAATCCAAGTACCTGCTGGAATAATCAGGACAGGAAGAAAGGGAAGGGCCGGAGAGAGAAAACACAGAGAGAAATCAATAAATAATGCCTCAAAATATTATCTCAGCAATATAAGCACACAGTGAATCATCTGGACAACCATCGAACAATCTATTATCATCATAAGATCTCAGAAACTGCCCTTACAGGTAATAATGTATTAGCCTCAAGTGTTTTTTGTTCATTAACTCTTCCATCCAATAAACATTTATTGAGCACCTACTATGTGACAGGCACTGTTCTACACACCAAGAATACACCAGTGAAAAAGGCAGACCCACCCTCGAGGAGTGGACATAGTTCTATTTTTATTGTCATCATTGATTTTTTATTGTAATGAAACAAGAACAGAGGTGGATTTCATAATGAAATAATCATTTGGGCCAAGCAAAGGTTAAATCATATCACAATGTGCTGTAAAAATCTCGGATTTTCACAGTAGTTCAAAGAGTAAGCGGTAATGTGAAATGGAATCATGACACAGCAGATAGAAATGCCGAACTGAAAAAAAACTGCACTATGAGAAGCAATATTGTATTTATATTGCAAGCTTCAATTTTATTTAAACAAAATTACATTGTCTATTATTTATGTCATTTGAAGTTTTGTTTCTATTTAATTTGTATATTTGCTTTTAGTCCTGTAGTTACATAAATGCCATATACATGAGCTGTTTGTATTTAGTTTTATGTTTGTTCACTTAAGAAACATAAAATAACTTTAATCATTATAAGGGGTCTGGGGAAATGTTTTCCTTTTTAAAAAGAGGTCTATTCTTCATTTAAATTTGGGAAACCCTGGGGGAGTGGGGTTATGATAATGCATGTGAAAGAGTTGTCTGGCACTTAGCATATCCTCAGTAAATACTAATTCCCTTCCCTTTCTCATAATATTTTTTCAAGATGAGTGATAAAAATAAATTACTTGAAATGGGAAACTAATAAGGCCATATCTTTAAAGAATTCCTTGCTCTCAAGAAATTGGGGGGCTTCCCTGGTGGCGCAGTGGTTGAGAGTCCGCCTGTCGATGCAGGGGACACGGGTTCGTGCCCCGATCCGGGAAGATCCCACATGCCGCAGAGCGGCTGGGCCCGTGAGCCATGGCCGCTGAGCCTGCGCGTCTGGAGCCTGTGCTCCGCAACGGGAGAGGCCACAACAGTGAGAGGCCCGCGTACCACAAAAAAAAAGAAAAGAAATTGGAACCATAATTTGCCGGGAAATTTCCAGAGTCTCAGCAACTAGAAAACTGTACAAGATGCACATTAAAAAAAAAAAAACAAAGAGGAAGAAGCCATTGCGAAATAAGAAAGGCAATGCTCATGGTACAAATCTAAGTGAAAATCTAGCTCCCAGTTTTTGAGAAAGAAATGAAAAGGCATGTTGGAGATATAATCCCTCCAAGTTTCTGTTCCCAGGTAGCATGCTCAAAATAGCCATTAGCTACCTTATGGAAAGAATTTTAAGAAAGGAGTGTTGCTTCCTCCTGATTTGCCCATTCTGAGCACACAAGTCCTCCCTGTAGTTTGGGTAGGAGTTGTTTTCCCTCACTTTCAAGGCCCTTTTGGTTCCTGTATTTGAAAAGGCTCAGAGTTCATTTCAGGTCTAGCCTTTAAACACAGCTGCCCATTTGATTTGTTCACCCGAGTAATATCTTTTTCTATTCTCTCAGCCTTGCAACTCCACCTTGGGAGCTCCTTCTTAAAACTTCAGTTACTGCTCAATCAGTACTCTCCCTCTCCTAGTAATTATATCTCGGGGTCAAAGGAGATGGACTTATTTTGCTCCCTTATTTTGAACACATTTCCTTGCTGGGGTGCAAGCTAAAAGTGGATTTCCACACGTTCTTTTCTGAAGAACCAGAGCAATGGTTCTTCCAGAGTAACGTCAGCAGTTAACTCTCGAATCCTCTGCCATACTCCCTCATGTACATGCTAAGAAAAACTACTCTGTCCTCAGAGCAGGGGCCATGAACACAGTTGAATAGATCGGGGAGGGTCAACCACAGCAGTGATGACTAAGCTGAACTTTAAACAAGAAGGATTCGACTCGTTAGAGCAGGGAAGAAAGGCATTCCGGAAGAAGCAGAAATGTACACGAAGGTTATTAGACATAAAAAGAACTGAGAGTAGCTCAGTCTGACTGCAGAGTATGTGGTTATGAGGCGAGACAAGAGAAATGCAATATATAATTATGACTTTAGAATCAAAAACACTCAAGTCCAAATCCTAGTCGTGTAAATAATTTTTTTTAATTCTCTTGAGTCTTGGTTTCCTCGTTTGCATAAAATATCTCAAAAAGTAAGGAATCAATGAGATCATGTTATATAAAGTATAAAAGACAATGATGGCATGTGATGTGTGCTTAGCATATAGTAACTTATTATGAATAGGAATATATCAATATATAAGGCTGATGGATTGGGCAGGGCCATGCTATGAATAGCTTTGAATGTGGAGCTAATTTAACTAGGTCTTGAAAGCTATTTGGAGCCACTGAAGGAATGGATTGATCAGATTTCTATTTTCATTAAGGCAGATATTCAAGTACAAGGCAGTGTGCTAATCACTGTGGGAGAGATGTTTGAACAAAAATGCTATCTTAGACAACCCCTCTATGATTCATTGCCATCAACCACTGACGATTTAGTGTGGGTCTGGTGCTGACATCAAAACAGGAACCTCTTCACGACTTTCCATTTACAAAGTAGGAGGAAGGAAGCATAGTCGGGCAAAAAAACATTTTAGTGGAAAGTCTAACCAGAACCAAGTGGCAGAGGCCTCTTCTAGCCCTGAGGGCAAAGTGCTTCCTTTTCCTCTAAGAGCTATGAATAAAAATAGCACATGCTAGAGTGAAGGTCACAAAACCTCATGAAATAGTCATAACTTAGTAATTCCCCCTGGTGTAGGTCTGTATCACTTGTTTTTTAAACTGACATAAACAGCCATTAAAGGAGCTCCTTGAAAGAAAAAACACCAAAGTCCAGCTGAGCCTTCCTGACTTCTGTAATGTGGATGGACCTGCTGAGTTGCTCAGAATTAAGGAAGTATTCTAACACAACACTATACATATATACCATTTTCGGTAGTAATAACTTACTTACAATTTGCATTGACTAAGGCCGTTAGGGTCAATACTACCAGAATCCACTTCAGATAGGAATACATCTAAATACAATAAGTTCACTTTTCTGTCTCTTCGTCTTTCTACTTTAGAGGAGATATTTCCATGCAAATGCTGACCTCTCCTGGTAAGAAACTTTAGTAAGTTACTTACTAAACTACTTCTTTAAAGTTACTTTAAAGAAGGTATCGTTCCAATGGAATTTAAGATAATTTGCGTTATGGATAGGAGAGGCAAAGTTAAATGATCCTATTTTAATGGAAAAAACAACTTCATCCACAAAATGCTTTTCCCTTGGCAATCCCAGAACTTTCTCTTTCCTCCAAAGGCTTTCTCATTTTGCTTATTACATCCCTATTGAAAATTATAAAAGTCAAACATGATCACTCCAACCAAAGAGATTTATTCACACTGAAACAAATACATCTAGCTCTTTCATTTTCTCTGCCTTACACTCAGCAAATGAATATTTTAATATTTATTCACCAATTCATTGACACTTGGTGTTTCCAATTCTGTGGCGTTACCAACAGTACCAAAATAAGCATTTGTGTACATGTCTCTTTGTACACGTTATCAATATAAGAAATCCTCTGTGTTTATACCTAGAGAATTGTTGGATTGAAGGGTATTATACCTTCAACCTTATACAATGCCAAATTCTCTTCCAAAATGGCTGTACCAGATTACATTTCCATTAGCTGAGTATACAGGCCCCACCTCCTCATGAACATGCATCAGGCTTTTATTTCTTTTTCTATTTTTTTGGCCGCGCGGCACGGTATGAGGGATCTTAGTTCCCCGACCAGGGATCGAACCTGTGCCCCCTACAGTGGAAGCATGGTGTCTTAACCACTGGACCGCCAGGGGAGTCCCACATCAGGCTTTTAAACTCATGCCAATCTCACAGATGAGAAAACAATATCAGTATTGTTTTATGCATTTCCCTGATTACTCAGGGAGCTAAGCATCTTTTCATATTTCCTCTTCTGTATGACTTTACTGTTTATGTTTTTTGCCATTTTTAACTTGTTTGCCTTTTTATTGATTTGTAAAAGTTGTTAATATATTCTAGACACTAATCACTGGTTATAAGGGTCACAAACATCTTCCGCCACTCTAAGCCCCGTCTTTCCATTTTTACTATCTTGTCTTCTTAATGAGCTGAAGTTAATTTTAATGTAGACAAAATTATCCATTTTTCCTTTATGTTTTATGCTTTTTGTATTTTGTTTGAGATAGCCCTCCCTACTCCATGGTAATTGGATATGCTCTAAATAATTTAATTTTGTATTTCAGACTGTGTCATTAATCCACCTGAAATTTTTTTGTGTGATATGAGGGATCTTTTTTTTTTCCCCCATGTGTGGATAACCAATTGTCCCAGAATGATTTATCATATAATCTCCCATTTTCTTCTTGACTCTTACTCACAATGTCTTCAAATGTGATACAGTGAAACGTAGATAACATTTCTTCATATGTGTGGGCCTGTTTGGGGGCTCCTTATTTTCTTTCATGAGTCAATTTTTCTTTCCCTTAACCATTACTATGGTATCTTAATTGTTACGATTCTAATAAGCATATATCTAGTTGGCAAGTTTTAATTTTTCTCCAGTGTTATTGAGGTATAATTGACAAATAAAAATTCTGTATTTTAAGGTGTACAACATGGTTTTGATAAATGATTACCACAATCTAGCTAATTAACATACCTATCACCTCACCTAGTTACCTTTTTTGTGATTGATGAGAACACCTAAGATCTATTCTCTTAGCAAATGTCAAGTGTACAAGACAGTATTATTAACTATGGTCACCGAGCTGTACGTTAGATCCTCCCCTCC
This sequence comes from Platanista minor, assembly GCA_004363435.1. Taxonomy (NCBI): domain Eukaryota; kingdom Metazoa; phylum Chordata; class Mammalia; order Artiodactyla; family Platanistidae; genus Platanista; species Platanista minor. Next base: position 23,745 of record RJWK010025937.1, read on the forward strand.
TCTTTTCATTTCCTATAGTCCATCTGTTGCTCTGTGTCTGTGTGTTGGCCTCATTTTCTCTTTCTGAAGATGGGCTTTTTCTCCAAGTGATGAGGAAGACGGCAGCATTAGCTCAATATTCACCACGGCTCCTGTGGTAACAGAGAATCGGGCTAGGCAGCCAGCATCACCAATGGATATTATTCTATTTGCTGTTCAGCATCCAAATACCCTTTCCAGTTGAAGGGAAATCCCAAAATAGGGCTCTGCAGCCCACTACAGAAGCTGAAAGCGAGGGGGGACAGGTATAACTCTTCCTGTTCCCTGGAAGCTAGAACACAAGCACGAGACCTGAGTATAGCCAATCAGATACTGTCAGCCACGAAGTTGAATCTCGAGGAAGACGTGCAAAGGTCTGAGAGCTGGAGATGATGCAGGACAGCTGCAGTGGCATGGTGTGGTGGTCGATGTTCAGTGACGCGGTGACAGGTGCCCAGGGGCTGCCGAATCCAGGAGCAGAGCCAAGCCATAGAAATGGTGTTGGCGGGGCATCTTAAGACTGAAGCTATGTCTTGCTTCCACTGAGGCCTGCCCAAGCTTTATCTCCAGCCTTTTATTTGTATGAGCTTCCCGATACCCTCCCAATAATTTACTTCTCAAAATACTAACCAGAGCAGGTTTCTATTGTTTTATAAAAGAGAAACTCTGACTAGTATAACAGCCATATTGTCCAGCTGCAGAAGAAAAATTTCAAAGACTTACTGCTGGCCAGGCCTGGTCCTATGCCCACAACTGTTTGTCTGTTACAAGAATGGGGCAAAGGTGGTGGGAATGGCAAGCGAGGAGCGGGAAACGTGCTGAGCACCCCTGCCACAGTGATTAGGACTGAACAATCTTGACCTTCATTTATAAGCATTTGTAAACATACAGAATGAAAAATCACCAGTCATATGAATGTCTTTCTTGCCTTCCTCTGCCAAATCCCACCCTCACAAATATACAGCTCATTCCTTTCCATTCTTTAAGCTTTAGCTTAAATATCATTTCTTCAGAGAGGTCTCTTCTGGCAACTCAAAAATTAAATACTGCCGGAGCATCCCCTGCCTCAGTCTCTCATTTCTTTGGTTTCGAGGGACCTTGGGGCTATGTTACTTAAGCACTCTTCATCTCAGGTTCTTCTGTAAACCGGGAATAATAAAGAGTAGCTACCTCACAAGGCTGCTGGGAAGGCTAAATAGTTCATACATGTAAAGCACTAAGAATTCAAGCACACAAGGGCACTCAAAATATGCTGTTGTTTGCTTCATAGCATTTTTCACAGTGAAATTCTTTTATGTTTTTCTTTACTTTTTAAAAAATCTTTTCTTCCATAGAATAAAAACTCCATGAGGATAGTTAACTCTTCTGTTTTGTTCAAAGTGCCAGGTTCATCCATATATACATATATATATATATATACACACACACACACACACAACTAATATACATATATATATTAGTTGAGAATAAACAAATGAAGAAAGTACTATATCAAAAACTTAGGAGAGTGTGGTGGCCATGAAAACGCTCCCCTCAGACCATTTGCTGTGGGAAACATAATTGACTGACAGCCCCATTGCTGCCTGCTGGGTCAACCACACTTGCACCGAGGCCAGGCTTTCTGAGGGTGGCTCTAGGTCAGTGACTGAGCATGGCAGAGGTAACCAGGGCAGGTCCATTCTGGCAAACTGCCAGACCCTTCCTACAAGAAGTTTGGCCTGACATCTCCCCACTGGCAAAGTCAAACCTTTCCTGGAGCTGCACTTCACTTCTTCCCTCCCTCTCTCTTTCCACAGGTGTCAGCCCTGCACTGTGGTCTACAAGCTCTCGCTGCCTGCTCCTGGCTCTTGCTCCCTCCCTAATAAATCTCTTGCATATCTAATCAAATGTTGGCATCTGCTTCTTGGTAGACCCAAACTAACACAATCAGGACTTGCAGAAGCAAACCCCGAGGGGAGAATTTGTGAATAAATGATTAAGGTGCTCTCAGGAGAAACCAGTAAGGGAGAGAAACAGGATAGGAAAGGGAAACAAGCCAAGTGATGGGTCAATTTCAGTCAAAATCTTTGCCGAACCTTTCAGGGAAGCTGGGCTCACCAGGGTAAGAATCACCCACTATTCAATTTCTAACCTTAAATTATGTTCCTCTATGTGGTCCAATGAAGCTCACCAAACAAGATTTCACAACGTATACTAGATAATGATATATACAGTACCTACAATAAAATAAAATAATAATACTGCATATATAATCCAATAATATTGTTCTTGTGCCTAGCAAATAGTAGGCACTCAATAAATACATATTGAATGAACAGCACAATATTTACAATATAAAATGCTTGAAAATTGCCACCACCCTATCAAAAAGACAGCACCCACACAGTTTTCATGCAATTTCTCTTTTTCCACAAAAATGTAACTCTCGAAGTATACACAAAGTGTCAAACCTCTTCCATTCTTCTTCTCAGCGACATTCCTCTCCCAATGCAGAAGTCTCATTCTTTTTGCTCAACTTTGCCTCTCAAACATCAGTTCCCTGTCAATATAATTCTTTCAATCCACTTAAATTACCTAGGGAGAGGAAGGGAAAGAGGGCTAGGGCCCATAACCCAAACTGGCAAAGGCCGCAATCCAACATGCTAATGCGGTTGACTTGTGATCATGGAACAAAGTTTCCTTGGCCTGGGCTAGAGGATAAAGACCAGAATGAAAGCAGACTAAGCTGCCTCCCTGGTCCTTTTCTCCTAGATCTCACCACACCAATGATAACTTGAATCCAAATGAGACATACCAAGGAAAAGAAGAGGAATAAAGATGTGAATGCTTAAGAATCCATCCAAACCATCCATCCTAGAATTTCCCATGGAGGTGTTTCCTAACAGAGAGGCATTCCCTGGTCCATCTTATCTCATTAGCATAAAAGGAAGAAGAGGTGCTCAACAAACATAAGTGAGGAATTTACATGTTATTGGATGTCTGCCCTTGGAATGTTATTATTACACACTTCTTGAAAAACTTACGTTATGAATGACAATATGATCCTCACCCTTATCTAATTATAAGGAAATAATTTATGAGCCATTAACTAGGCCCATGGCTTCGTAAAGATTCATGAGTTAAGACTCGAGAAGAATATAGGCTTTGGGATTACAGCTAGGGGTTCAAATCCCAAACCCAGCTTTCTCTAGTCATGTGACCTAGGACAGATGAGCCTGTTTCCTCACTGATGTGTATAACTATGTACAATGTTGTTGTAAGGAGTAGGAATAATACAAGAAAAGTGTCTGGCTCACAGGAGGTACTCAATAAAACTTGACTATTACTTAGGACAGTATGACAGTGTAGAGCTAAAAAACTGAAATCAAAACCCGTGGGTAGTCTCAGGTTGCCAGTTACCTCTATCAAGAACCCTCTTTGAGTTTGCTTCCTCATGTGTAAAATGAGCATAATCGCTGTGTTACTCATCTCAAAATATCATTTAAAGGATCAAATGTCTTACTACACATTAAGTGCTTTGGGAATTATACGGCATTTATTAACATGATCTAAATGCTAACATATTTCTATGGTAGTGTTTTTTTTTTTTTTTTTTTT
>RJWK010025938.1:0-27357 GCA_004363435.1 Platanista minor
GTTCTTCAGACCTTTTTTTTTTTTTAGATTCCATATATATATGTTCACATACAGTATTTGTTTCTCTCTTTCTGACTTACTTCACTCCATATGACAGTCTCTAGGTCCATCCACCTCACTACAAATAACTCAATTTCATTTCTTTTTATGGTGAGTAATATTACATTATATATATGTGCCACATCTTCTTTATTCATTCTTCTGTCGATGGACATTGAGGTTGCTTCCATGTCCTGGCTATGGTAGATAGAGCTGCAGTGAACATTGTGGTATATGACTCTTTTTGAATTATGGTTTTCTCAGGGAATATGCCCAGTAGTGGGATTGCTGGGTCGTATGGTAGTTCTATTTTTAGTTTTTTAGGGAACCTCCATATTATTCTCCGTAGTGGCTGTATCAATTTACATTCCCACCAACAGTGCAAGAGGGTTCCCTTTTCTCCACACCCTTTCCAGCATTTATTGTTTGTAGATTTTTTTGATGATGGCCATTCTGGCTGGTGTGAGGTGATACCACATTGCAGGTTTGATTTGCAGTTCTCTAATGATTAGTGATGTTAAGCATCCTTTCATGTGTTTGTTGGCAGTCTCTATATCTTCTTTGGAAAAATGTCTAGGTCTTCTGCCCATTTTTGGGTTGGGTTGTTTGGTTTTTTTGATATTGAGCTGCCTGAGCTGCTTGTAAATTTTGGAGGTTAATCCTTTGTCAGTTGCTTCGTTTGCAAATATTTTCTCCCATTCTGTTGGCTGTCTTTTCGTCTTATTTTCGTTTCCTTTGCTGTGCAAAAGCTGTCAAGTTTCACCAGGTCCCATTTGTTTTTATTTCCATTTCTCTAGGCGGTGGGTCAAAAAGGGTCTTGCTGTGCTTTATGTCAAAGAGTGTTCTGCCTATGTTTTCCTCAAAGAGTTTTATAGTGTCCCGCCTTACATTTAGGTCTTTAATCCATTTTGAGTTTACTTTTGTGTACGGTGTTAGGGAGTGTTCTAATTTCATTCTTTTACATGTAGCTGTCCAGTTTTCCCAGCACCACTTATTGAAGAGACTGTCTTTTCTCCATTGTATATTCTTGCCTCCTTTATGAAAGAGAAGGTGACCATATGTGCGTGGGTTTATCTCTGGCCTTTCTATCCTGTTCCATTGATCTGTATTTCTGTTTTTGTGCCACTACTATACTGTCTTCATTACTGTAGCTTTGTAGAATAGTCTGAAGTCTGAGAGTCTGATTCTTCCAGCTCTGTTTTTCTTTCTCAGGATTGCTTTGGCTATTTGGGATCTTTTGTGTTTCCATACAAATTGTGAGATTTTTTGTTCTAGTTCTGTGAAAAATACCATTGGTAGTTTGATAGGGATTGCATTGAATCTGTAGATTGCTTTGGGTAGTATAGTCATTTTCACAATGTTGATTCTTCCAATCCAAGAACATGGTATATCTCTCCATCTGTTTCTATCATCTTTAATTTCTTTCATAAGTGTCTTAAACTTTTCTGCATACAGGTCTTTTGTCTCCTTAGGTAGGTTTATTCCTAGGTATTTTATTCTTTTTGTTGCAGTGGTAAATGGGAGTGTTTCTATAATTTCTCTTTCAGATTTTTCATCATTAGTGTATAGGAATGCAGGAGCCTTCTATGCATTATTTTTGTATCCTGCTACTTTACCGAATTCATTGATTAGCTCTAGAAGTTTTCTGGTAGCATCTGTAGGATTCTCTACGTATAGTATCATGTCATCTACAAACAGGGACAGTCTTACTTCTTCTTCTCTGATTTGGATTCCTTTTCTTTCTTTTTCCCCTCTGATTGCTGTGGCCAAAAATTCCAAAAATATGTTGAATAATAGTGGTGAGAGTGGGCAACCTCGTCTTGTTCCTGGTCTTTGGTTTCAGTTTCTCACCATTAAGAACCATCTTGCCTGTGGGTTTGTTATATATGGCCTTTATTATGTTAAGTTCCCTCTATGCCTACTTTCTGGAGGGTTTTAATCATAAATGGGTGTTGGATTTTGTCAAAAGCTTTTGCTGAATCTACTGAGATGATCATATGGTTCTTTTCCTTCAGTTTGTTAATATGGTTTATCACATCGATTGATATGGAAGAATCCTTGCATTCCAGGGATAAACCCCACTTGATCATGGTGTATGATCCTTTTAATGTGCTGTTGGATTCTGTTGGCTAGTATTTTGTTGAGGATTTTTGCATCTATGTTCATCAGTGATACAGGCCTGTCGTTTTCTTTTTCTGTGACATATATTTCTCGTTTTGTTATCAGGGTGATGGTGGCCTCATAGAATGAGTTTGGGAGTGTTCCTCCTCCTGCTATATTTTGGAAGAGTTTGAGAAGGATAGGTGTCAGCTCTTCTCTAAATGTTTCATAGAATTCTCCTGGGAAGCCATCTGGTCCTGGGCTTTTGTTTGTTGGAAGATTTTTAATCGCAGTTTCAATTTCAGTGCTCATGACTGGTCTGTTCATATTTTCTCTTTCTTCCTGGTTCAGTCTTGGAAGGTTGTGCTCTTCTAAGAATGTGTCCTTTTCTCCCAAGTTGTCCATTTTATTGGCATATAGTAGCTTGTAGTAATCTCTCCTGATCCTTGTATTTCTGCAGTGCCAGTAGTTACCTGTCCTTTTTCATTTCTAATTCTATTGATTTGAGTCTTCTCCCTTTTGTTCTTGATGAGTCTGGCTAATGGTTTATCAATTTTGTTTATCTTCTCAAAGAACCGGCTTTTAGTTTTATTGATCTTTGCTATCTTCTCCTTCATTTCTTTTTCATTTATTTCTGATCTCATCTTTATGATTTCTTTCCTTTTGCTATCTTTGGGGTTTTTTGTTCTTCTTTCTCTAATTGCTTTAGGTGTAAGGTTAGTTTGTTTGAGATGTTTCTTGTTTCTTGAGTTAGGAGAGTATTGCTATAACCTTCCTCTTAGAACTGCTTTTGCTGCATCCCATAGGTTTTGTGCTGTCGTGTTTGCATTGTCATTAGTTATCTTTAAATTTCTTCTGATTTCTTCAGTGATCTTAGTTATTTAGGAGTGGATTGTTTAGCATCCATGTGTATTTTTTTACAGATATTTTCCTGTAATTGATATCTAGTCTCATAGCATGGTATTTGGAAAAGATGCTTGATTTGTGACCCAAGATATGATCTATCCTGGAGAATGTTCCATGAGCACTTGAGAACAAAGTGTATTCTGTTCTTTTGGGATGGAATGTCCTATAAATATCAATTAAGTCCATCTTGTTTAATGTAGCATTTAAAGTTTGTGTTTCCTTATTCATTTTCATTTTGGATGATCTGTCCATTGGTGAAAGTGGAGTGTTAAAGTCCCCTACTATGATTATGTTACCATCGATTTCCCCTTTTATGTCTGTTAGCATTTGCCTTATGTATTGAGGTGCTCCTGTGTTGGGTGCATAAATATTTACCATTGTTATATCTTCGTCTTGGATTGATCCCTTGATCATTATGTAGTGTCCCTCTTTGTCTCTTGTAGTAGTCTTTGTCTGATATGAGAATTGCTACTCCAGCTTTCTTTTGATTTCCATTTGCAATATCTTTTTCCATCCCCTCACTTTCAGTCTGTAAGTTTCCCAAGGTCTGAAGTGGGTCTCTTGTAGACAGCATATATACGGGGCTTGTTTTTGTATCCATTTTGCCAGTCTATGTCTTTTGGTGGGAGCATGCAATCCGTTTACATTTAAGGTGATTATTCCTAGTCCCATTTTCTTAATTGTTTTGGGTTTGTTAGTGTAGGTCTTTTCCTTCTCTTGTGTTTCCTGCCTAGAGAAGTTCCTTTAGCATTTGTTGTTGAGCTGGTTTTGTGGTGCTGAATTCTCTTAACTTCTGCTTGTCTGTAAAGATTCTTATTTCTCTGTCAAATCTGAATGAGATCCTTGCTGGGTAGAGTAATCTTGGTTTTAGGTTTTCCCTTCCATCCGTTTCAATATGTCCTGCCATTCCTTTCTGGCTTGCAGAGTTTCTGCTGAAAATCAGCTGTTAGCCTTAAAATCAGCTGTTAGCCTTATTGGGATTCCCTTGTATGTTATTTGTCATTCTTCCCTTGCTGCTTTTAATATTTTTCTTTGTATTTAATTTTTGATAGCTTGATTAATATGTGTCTTGGCATGCTTCTCCTTGGATTTATCTTGTATGGGACTCTCTGTGCTTCCTGGACTTTGATTAACTATTTCCTTTCCATATTAGGGAAGTTTTCAACTATAATCTCATCAAATATTTTCTCAGTCCCTTTTTTCTCTTCCTATTCTGGACGCCTAGAATTCGAATGTTGGTGCATTTAATATTGTCCCAGAGGTCTCTGAGACTGTCCTCAATTCTTTTCATTCTTTTTTCTTCATTCTGCTCTGCAGTAGTTATTTCCACTATTTTATCTTCCAGGTCACTTATCCGGTCTTCTGCATCAGTTATTCTTCTAGTGATTCCCTCTAGAGAATTTTAAATTTCATTTCTTGCATTGTTCATCACTGTTTGTGTGCTCTTTAGTTCTTCTAGGCCCTTGTTAAACGTTTCTTGTATTTTCTCCTTTCTATTTCCAACATCTTGGATCATCTTCACTATCATTTGTGTGAATTCTTTTTCAGGTAGACTGCCTATTTCCTCCTCATTTGTTTGGTCTGGAGGGTTTTTTGCCTTGCTCCTTCATCTGCTGGGTGTTTTTCTGTCTTCTCATTTCGCTTAACTTACTGTGTTTGGGGTCTCCTTTTTGCAGGCTGCAGGTTTGTAGTTCCTGTTGATTGTGGTGTCTGTCCCCAGTGGCTAAGGCTGGTTTAGTCGGTTGTGGAGGGGACTGGTGGGTGAGGCTGGATCTTCTTGTCTTTCTGGTCAGCAGAACTGCGTCCGGTGGTGTGTTTTGGGGTGTCTGTGAACTTATTATGATTTTAGGCAGCCTCTCTGCTACTGGGTGGGATTGTGTTCCTCTCCTGTTAGTTGTTTGGCATAGGGTGTCCAGCACTGTAGCTTGCTCATCGTCGAATGGAGCTGGGTCTTAGTGTTGAGATGGAGATGTCTGTGAGAGACCCATGCACTTTAAATCGATGTCATTCAAGGGTCAACTATACACTTTCTTTTCAAATGTACATGGACTATTTTATAGGACTGACCATATGATGGGCCACAAAAGAAGTCTTAGAAGATTCAGGAAGATTAAAATCATACCAAGTATCTCTTTGCAACTCAGTGATATGAAGCTAGAAATCAACAACAAGAATAAAGATAGAAATGAATTCATGGAAGTTAAACACTTCTTCAATAACCAATGAATCAAAGATTACAGGGGAAATAAAGTATCTTGAGACAAATGTAAATGGAAACACTACTTACAAAACTTATGAGATGCAGCAAAAATAGTTCTAAGAGGAAAGTTCATAGAAGTAAATACTTACATTAAGAAACAAGAAAGGTCTCAAACAACATAACTCTCTGCCTTAAGGAACTAGAAAACAAAGAAGAAATCAACCCCAAAGTTAGAAAAAGGAAAGAAAGAATACATTAGAGCAGAAATAAATGAACTAGAGAACAGGAAAACAAGGTAACAAAACTAAGAGTTGATTTGAAAAGATAAATACAATCGATAAACCATTACCTAGATAACCAAAGAAAAAGGAGGACTCAAACTCAAATCACCAAAATTATAAATGAAAAAGGAGACATTATAACTGGTATCCGAGAAGTTCAAAGGATCATAAATGTCTACTATGAACAATTATATACCAACATACTGGACAAGCTAGAAGAAATGTAAACAATTCATAGAAACATACAACCTACCAAGAATGAATCAGGACAAAATAGAAATTCTGAACAGACCACTTACTAGTAAGGAGATAGAATCAGTAATTAAAAATCTCCCGACAATGACACAAATGAACTTATCTACGAAACAGACTCACAGACATAGAGAACAGACTTGTGGTTGGCAAGGGTGGGGGAGGAGGGATGGATGGATTGGGAGTTTGGGATAAGCAGATGCAAACTATTATATACAGAATGGCCAAGTAACAAGGTCCTACTGTATAGCACAGGGAACTATATTCAATATCCTGTAATCAACCATAATGGAAAAAAGTATGAAAAAGAAGGTATTTATATGTATAACTGAATCACTTTGCTGTTCAGCAGAAATTAACATAACATGTAAATCAACTATACTTTAATAAAACAAGTATTTAAAAATCTCCCGACAAAGAAAAGCCCAGGACCAGATGGCTTCAGTGGTGAATTTTATCAAACTTTTAAAGAAGAATTAATGTCAGTTTTTCTCACTCTTCCAAACAATTGAAGAGGAGGGAACATTTCCAAAATCATGTTTTGAAGACAGCATTATCCTGCTACAAAAGCCAGAAAAAAGCACTGTAAGAAAAGAACTACAGGTCAATATCCCTGATGAATACAGATGTAAAAATTCTCAATAGAATACTAGCAAACCAAGTTCAGCAGCACAGCAAAAGGATTATACACCATGATCAAGAAGGATTTATTCCTGGGATGTAAGGATAGTTCATTCAACATAGGCAAATCAATCAGAGTGATACATCACAGAAAAAACACGGAAAATATTCAACATCCGTTCACAATAAAAATTCTTAACAAATTAGGTAGGAAGGAATGTGTTTCAACGTAAAAATAAAGGCCATATATGACAGGCCCACAGCTAACATCATATTCAATGGTAAAATGTTGAAAGCTTTTCCTCTATGAACAGAAATAAGACGAGTGGTCAGAGTAGGCACCCCTTTCTTCAACATAGTACTGGAAGTCCTAGCCAGAGCAATTAAGCAAGAAAAGTTTTAAAAAGGCATCAGATTTAGAAGGGAAGAAGTAACAATTTTCTCTATTTCCATATGCTATAATTTTAGACATAGAAAATCTGAAAGACTTCAACAAAAAACTGTTGGACCTAATCAACAAATTCAGTAAAGCTGCAGTATATAAAATTAACATACACAAATCAGTAGTGTTTCTATACCATCACAAAAAATGATCTGAAAAAGAAAAGAATCACATTTATAATAGCGTCAAAAACAATAAAATATTTAACCAAGAAGGTGAAAGATTTCTACTCTGAAAACAAGACACTGATGAAGACAATCAGAGGCAAAAAAAATGCAAAAGCATCCCATGTACATGAATGGAAAGAATTAATACTATTAAAGTGTCAATACTACCAAAGGCCATCTGTAGATTCCATGAAGTCCCTATTCAGATTCCAATGGCATTTTTTAAAGAAGTAAAAAAAAAAAAAAATCCTAAAATTTACATGAAACCACAAAAGATCCTGAATAGGCAAAGCAATCCTAAGAAAGAAAAACTGGAAGTCTCATACTTCCTGGCTTCAAACTATAACTCTGTAATAATCAAAACAGTATGGTATTGGCATAAAAACAGGCACATAGACCAATGGAACAGAATGAATATCCCAGAAATAAACCCAAACATAATTTGATAAGGGAACCAGGATGCTCAGTGGAGTAAAGATAGTTGATTCAATAAATGGTTCCGGGAAAATTGTATATCCACATGTAAAAAAATAAAACTAAATAGATCTCTGTCTTACACCACTCACAAAAATTAACTTGAAATAGATTAAAGACTGAAATGTAAGCTCTGACACCACAAACTCCAGGAATAAAACAGGAAAAAAGCTCCTTGACATGGGTCTTGGCAATGACTTTTTTTCCATATGACACCTAAAGCACAAGCAACAAAATAGAAAACAAACAAGTGTGACGACATCAAACTAAAAAGCTTCTGAATAGCAAAAGAAAAAATTAACAAAGCAACCACCTATGAAATGGGAAAAAAAAAATTTGCAAACCATTTATCTGCAAAATATACAGAAACACATACATCTCAATAGCAGAAAAAAAATCCATTTAAAAAATGAGCAGAGGATATGAATCAAAGAATACATACAGATGGCCAACAGGCACATGAAAAGATGCTCAACATCACTAATCATTAAAGAAATGCAAATCAAAACCACAGTGAAATGAGATATCACCTCATGCCTGCTAGAATGGCCATCATCACAAAGAGAAGAGATAATAAATGTTGGCAAGGATGCGGAGAAAAGGGAACCCTTGTGCACTGTTGGTGGGATTGTAAATTGGTACTGCCACTATGGAAAATAGTATGGAGGCTACTCCAAAAATTTTAAATAGAACTACCAGATGATCCAGGAATTCCATTTCTGAGAATATCATAAAGGAAACAAAAGTACTGTTAAAGCGATATCTGCACCTCCATGTTCATAGCAGCATTATTTACAATAGATGAGGCATAGAAACAGTCCAAGTGTCCAGAGACAAACGAATAAAGAAGTGGTGGAATACACACACACACAATGGAATATTATTCAGGAATAAAAGTGAAGGAATTCCTGCCATTTGTGACAAGATGGATGGACCTTGAGGGCACTATGCTAGATGAAATAAGTCAGAGAAAGACAAATACTGTATGATCACACTTACATGTAGAATCTAAACAAAACAAAACACCCCCAAACTCATAGAAAAAGATATTCAGATTTACGGTTACCAAAGGTGGCATGAGGTGGTGGGAGACTGGATGAAGGCACAAACTTCCATTTGTAAGATTAGAAGATATAAAAGTACTAGGGATGTAACATACAAGGTGAATACTATAGTTAATACTGCTTTGTGATGTACATAAGAGTTGTTGAGTTGTAAATTCTATGAGTTTCTCTTCACAAGGAAAAAAAAATTTTAAATGGTTGTCAATTTATTGTGGTAATCATTTCATGGTATATCTAAGTCAAAGCATTATATTGTACACCTTAAACTTATACAATGCTGTAGTCAATTATACCTCAGTAAAACTGGAAAAAAATTCAGATTTCTGGTTTATCTTTAAATTTTGGAATATTCATGGGTCTTTTGTCGCATACCCTGATATCTGTGGCTGGTCTACTTCAGACGGGCGGTCTCTCTTCAGCTGACACAATCTCTGTCACCGTCATGTATGTCTCTCTGTCTTGAAATCCATGTTTCAATTGTTTGTTCCTTTTGCACTGGCACTTCTTGACACCCATATCTCTATTAACAGTGGGAAAATGGAAGCTACACAGAGAAGAGCCTATTGTTTCCAGAGAAAGGAGAGTACATTACTTCTGTAAAACAAACGGTGTTTGAATCTCACACTTGGCAGCTTCACTCTTTCAATTATTTGCGTCACCTGCCCATCCCCTGTAGGTATTTGATTTTGAAACTTTCAAGACCTAGCTGATAGCCAAGACATGGAAGCAACCTAAATGTCCATAGACAGAGGAATGGGTAAAGAAGATTTGGCACATATATACAATGGAATATTACTCAGCCCTAAGAAAGAATGAAATAATGCCATTTGCAGCAACATGGATGGACCTGGAGATTATAATGAAGTGAAGTAAGTCAGAGAAAAATATCATTATTATATCACTTATATGTGGAATCTAAATAGATTATACAAATGAACTTATTTACAAAACAGAAAGAGACTCACAGACTTCAAAAACAAACTTATGTTACCAAAGGGGAAAGGTGTGGGGGGAGGATAAACTAGGAGCTTGGGATTAACGCACACACATACAACTATACATAAAATAGATAACTAATAAGAACCTGCTGTGTAGCACAGGGAACTCTACTCAATACTCTGTAATAACCTATATGGGAAAAGAATCTGAAAAAGAATGGATATATGTATAACTGAATCACTTTGCTGTACACCTGGAACAACACTGTAAATCAACTGTACTCTAACATAAAATAAAAATTAAAAAAAAGACCTAGCTGAAACCTCACTGAGCTCTAAGGTTTTGCTGGATGACTCCAGTGTGCACTGAACATTCCCTGATCCCTACTAATTCTCTTTCTACCTTGTATTTGGAACTTAGTAGTTGCTATTTTGCACTAGGTTCAAAATTTGCATAACGTAAATTCACCATTTTAGCCATTTTAAAGTGTACAATTCAGTAGCTTTTTAGTACACTCACAATATTGTGCAACCACCACCACTAGAACATCATCACCACCCTGCCAAAATCTCTGTGTCCATTAAGTAGTTAATCCCCATTCTCAGCCTCCCCCCACCCCACCTCCACCTGCTAGGTGTATTTTGATCCCCAATTAGATTGTGCATCCCATAAGGACTTCTATCTCACACGACATTTAATATAGTGCTTGACACCAGCAGATGTCCGGTAGATTTTGGCTAATTAAAGGACTGATTGCTGGGGGAAGGGGCAGAAAGGGAATGGAAAAATAAAAGAGAATCAGTTATTCTTTTGTTTATAAAGTGAGTACAACTGTGAGCAATTTTGTCAGCCAGATTATTTCTAGGTGGGGTTTACCCAGTACAGAATTCCATGTAATATCATTTTGATTTTGCCCTGTGGAAAATTTGTGATATAAAACAAACCATCTCTATCCAACTGTGAGGAAAGATACATTTCTGAAACTATTGAAGAAACGCAGAGTTGTTACACTTCAACACTTCAATAGTTGTTAATTCAGGTGTTGCAGTGGAGGTTCTGTCAGATTGGTTTTGGTAAAGAAGGCTCATTTATGATTGGCAGAGTAACTGTAGATGGAAATAGCTGCTGAGTGTTTAAGAGGAGTTTGTTTTCTTAAATCGTTTCAATATTCCCTTCTTAACATTTTAATAGGCTTTCAGTGATAAAGGAGACAATTTCCAGACAGCCTATTTATGAAGTGAAAATATCAATAACTTTTATTGTGCAGGATTTTAGTTTACAAATATATTTATATGCATTATCAGTGGCTTATTTTTGCTGTGAGGGATGCATGTGAAATAGAGCAAATAGTGTAATAAATTTTCAATTATCAGGGCCCAAACAAATGAGATCTCACTGTGATATCCAAGGATGTGAAATCTTAAATATAAATAACTAACTTTTATTGAGCACGTACTATGTGCAAATACTGTGCCAGGCATCTTGCATCTATTTCCTAATCTTGGGACAAGCTCCATGAAGTATTTTCACACTGCCCATTTTACAGTTGAGAAAAGTGACGGGGTCACACGTTTGGCAGACCAGGACAAGAAATGAAGTCTAGTTCCTGCATTCTTAATCTCCACGCATCCCTTAATTTCTATCTTATATTCTGGCAGCACCACACTCAAACATTATAGAATGATAGCTGTCAGCTTCAAAAAATGTTCTCGGGGATTCTTATCCACCCTGAGTAACATATTTTAATGTTTACCCACTCTTAAAATCAGGGCATTCTCCTCAAAGCCTAAATCTAGTTCCTTTCTATGGTAACACAGCCTAGTCGTCCTATTTAGAACAGACACAGAAAGCATGTGAAGCTCCATGCAAATGATCTTCCTACATATAGTGAGAGATTCTGAAAGTTGTAATTAAGTCATCCCTTTTCTTGGCAAATCTTGAATCTGGAAAAGGAACCATGTCTCCAGCAGCAGCTTCTTTGTTCATTAAGCCATCAAGGCAGAGGATGAGATGATGAGTAATCCTGAAGTCTTTTTTTTCTCCCCAGTTTTAATGAGAAATAATTGACATACATCACTGTATAAGCTCAAGGCATACAGAATGATGATGGTTCGATTTACATATATTGTGAAATGATTTCCACATTAGGTTCAGCCAACATCCATCTTCTCATAAATACAATGGAAAGAAAGAACAGGAAAAAAACTTTCTCCTTGTAATGAGAGCTCTTAGAATTTACTCTCTTAACATTCCTATATACCATACAGCTGTGTTAGCTATAGTTTTCATGCTGTACATTATATCCCTAGTACTTATTTATCTTATATATGGAAGTTTGTGCCTTTTGACCACCTCCATCCAACTCTCACTCCTCCCTCCCCCACCTCTGGTTAACCACAAATCTCATGTCTTTTTCTCTGAGTTTGGCTTTTTTTTTTTTTTTTTTTTAAGTTTACACATAAAAGTGAGATCATACAGTATTTGTCTTGTTCTAACTTATTTCACTTAGCATAATGTCTTCAAAGTACAGCCATGTTGTTGCAAATGGTAGAATTTCCTCGTTTTTTTAAATAGCTGAATAATATTCCATTGTGTGTGTGTGTGTGTGTATACACTCCCCACAACTTCATGCGTTCATCCATCTATGAACACTTAGGTTGTTTCCATATCTTGGCTATAGTAAATAATGTTGCTATGAACATGAGAGTGTAGATATCTTTTCAAGTTAGTGTTTTTGTTAACTTGGATCATATGGTAGTTCTATTTTTAATTTTTTTGAGAATCCTCAAAAAGCCACTGTTTTCCATAGTGGCTGTACCAATTTATATTCCCATCAACAGGGCATAAGAGTTCTCTTTTCTCCACATCCTTGCCAGCATTTATTATCTCTTGTCTTTGTGATTATGGCCATTCTAACAGGCATGAAGTGAAATCTCATTGTTGCTTTTAACTTGCATTTCCCTAGTGACTAGTAATGGTGAACATCTTTTCACATACCTGTTGGCTTTTTGCTTATGTCTTCTTTGGAGAAATCTCTCTTCGTGTCCTTTACCCATTTTTTAATTGCGTTATGTGCTTTTTGCTATTGAGTTGTATGAGTTCTTTATGCATTTTGAATAAACTTCTTTCTTAGAATGGCAATTTCTCTGTCAGTTAAAGCCAATCCAGGAGAATGTCAGTTAATTAAAGTAAAGGCAAAAGGGACAAAATAAGGGTGTAGTATCTAGACTTGGGGGGGGGGTAAAACTTCTATTCTGATGACTTTCATCAGGAAAAGCTTTCAGCTATTTCTCTAAGAGCAGAAACAAGACAAGGATGCCCACTCTCACTACTTTTATTCAACATAGTGTTGGAAGCCTTAGCCAGAGAAATCAGGCAAGAAAAGGAAAAAAAAAAAAAAAAAAAAAGCATCCAAATCAAAAAAGTAAAACTGTCACTTTTTGCAAATGACATAATGGGGCTTCCCTGGTGGCGCAGTGGTTGAGAGTCCGCCTGCCGATGTAGGGGACGCGGGTTCGTGCCCCGATCCGGGAGGATCCCACGTGCCGTGGAGCGGCTGGGCCCGTGAGCCATGGCTGCTGAGCCTGCGTGTCCGGAGCCTGTGCTCCACAACGGGAGAGGCCACAACAGTGAGAGGCCCATGTACAGCAAAAAAAAAAATAATAATAATAAAATAACATGAAGAACCCACCAAAAAATTTTCCAACTAATAAACAAAGTCAGGGAAGTTGATGATACAAACTCAATATACAAAAATCTGCTGTGTTTCTATACACTAATAACAAACTACCAGGCAGAGAAATTAATAAAACTGTCTCATTTACAACTGCACCAAAAAGAATAAAATACCTAGGAATAAATTTATGCAAGCAGGTGAAAGACCCATATGCTAAAAACTATAAGACATTGATAAAAGAAATAAGGTACAAATAAATGGAAAGATATTCCATGCTCATAGATTGGTGGGATTAATATCATTGAACTATCCACACTACCTAAAGCAATCTATAGATTCAATGCAATTCCTAGCAAAATTCCAATGGCATTTTTTTTCACAGAAACAGAACAAACAATCCTAAACTTTATATGGAACCACAAAAGACTCTGAATAGCCAAAGCAGTCTTGAGCAAGGACAAAGCTGGAGGCATCATGCTCCCTAATTTCAAAGTAGATTACAAAGCTATAGTAATCAAAACAGCATGGTACTGGCATAAAAACAGACACATAGCTCAATGAAACAGAACAGATAGCCCAGCAACAAACCTATGTATATTTTGTCAGTTAATTTACAACAAAGGAGCCAAGAATATACAATAGGGAAAGGACAGTCTTTTCAATAAATGGTACTGGGAAAACTGGAAGCCACATGCAAAAGAATAAAACTGGAACCCTATCTTACAACATACATAAAAACTAATTCACAATGGATTAAAGACCTGAAACCATAAAACTGCTAGAAGAAAACAGGCAGTAAGCTCCCTGACATTGGTCTTGGTGATGACTTTTCAGATCTAACTCCAAAAGCTAAGGCAATAAAAGCAAAATTAATATTTGCAAATCATATATCTGATCAGGGGTTAATATCCAAAATATATAAAGAACTCATACAACTCAAAAGGAAAAAAAAACCAATCTGATTAAAAAATGGGCAGAGGATCTGAATATACAGTTTTCCAGAGAAGACAAACAGATGGCCAACAGTCACATGAAAAAATTCTCAACATCACTAATCATCAGGGAAATACAAGTCAAAACCACAACAAGACATTATCTCACAGCTGTTAGAATTGCTATTATCAAAAAGACACGAAAAACAGGTGTTGGCAAGGATGTAGAGAGAAGGGAACCCTTGTGCATTATTGGTAAGTGCAAATTTTGCAGCCACTATGGAAAACAGTATGGAGATTCCTCAAAAAATTAAAAATAGGACTATCACATGATCCAGCAACTCTACTTTCTGGGTATTTATTTATGTGAAGAAAATGAAAACACTAATTTGAAAAGATATATGAACCTCTATGTTCATAGCATCATTATTTACAATAGACAAGATATGGAAACAGCCTAAATACCCATCAGTGGATGACTGTATTGAATATAAAGAAAATGTGGTATATACTTATACAATGGAATCCTAGTCAACCAAAGAGTGAAATCTTGCCATCTGCAACAACATGGATAGATTTTGAAGGCATTATGCTAAGTGACTAAGTCAAACAGAGAAAGACAAATACCATATAATCTCACTTATATGTGGAATCTATAAAAACAAACCAAAAAACGAGCTCATAGATACAGAGAACAGATTGGTGGTTTCCACAGGAGGGGGTTGGTGGTGAATGAAATGGGTGAAGGAGGTCAAAAAGTACTAAGTCATGGGGATGTAATGTACAGCATGGTGAGTATAGTTAATAATGTGTTGTATATTTGAAAGTTGCTAAGAATCTTAAAAGTCCTTATCACAGGGAAAAAAGTGTCTATAAATGGGGAAGTGTATCAACTAGACTTATTGTAGTTATCATTTCACAATATATACAAATATTGAATCATGTTGTACACTTGAAACTAATATGTCAGTTATACCTCAATGAAAATAACTAAATGCAAAAGAGAGAGAATAACAGTGTAGTATTTAGACTTAGTGGGGAAAATTTATATTCTGATGACATTCATGAATGAGATACCGTGGTTTAGATATCATGTACACAGATAGGGAAGAGGTGCCTACAGGTACCAAATAGAGTATATCCGTGGAATTTGGGATTGAAACAAGAAAAAGTAAACCCACTGAGGAATAAAGGTGCTAAATTAGTGCTACAAAGTACATGAGATTAGCCATATGCAGGCATAATTCACTGCAAGATAGGATTAACAGATGACTCTGGTGAGAACATACATGACATTTCCCAAAATCCATTGAGGGACTAGGGTGTCTCCCAAATTTCTAACACAGAGGGCAAGATCTTTCTCTTAGCCATGGCCTAATGACTTTTTAAATTTCCAAGGTGAGACCATCAGGAGAGAATGGAGTTGGTCTGCATGGAGTCAAGAAAAAGGAGAGTCAAGGATTGAGAGTATTTACTGTTCAGCATGGTCAAGGGGAAAGAGAGGGTGCCTGACCAAGTTGTGTGGGTATTCAGGTTTGCCCACCTGCCCACTTCCACTGGGAAAGGGAACATTGTCCTTGCTCACTGGTATTCCTTTAATGTCACAGACCTGGCACATAGTAAACAGTCAATACAATAAGGAATAAATGAGTGAATATTATTGGGTTCCCTTTTCTTTGCTCTAGGGCCACTGAGAAACCTTATGAAATTGAATGCCTTTTCTAAGGGTATTATCAATTGACAATAGGATGCACTGATTAGCTGATAGAAATATTATCAATGATGTAACATTTACACTTCTCAATAAAAAAAGGCATTTTAAATTACAAATCAGTCCCTTGTGAATTTGGTTAGTGTGATTTGTTCCCCCACTCTCCCCTGCTCTGATAATTTTTCCTCAAGGGAAAATAAATAATATTGGTAAGTGTACAAAGTTGGTAAACAGACCTGGACCTCTGCCAACTGTGCTGACCAATAATATATTTCACAATTCAGTGTGATCAAATGGTCCTCTCATTGATTTAAACTCTTTCAACTCTCAGCACTTAGCAGATTAAACTCTATACCAATGATGCAGTTTGTATTTCTTATATCTGATTTTAATTTTATTGTTAAGTAACATTGATATTAGCATTTGTTGTTTTTTAAAAAACCAAATAAAAAACAAAGCCACCAGTTTATACAGGTTTCTGTAACATGGAATTGGGTTCATTTTTAAACATTTCCCAAAATGAGAAGAGGTCACAGCTTGGAAGATCATTCTAAGAGAAGAAGCAAAGGTAGGGTTCTGAGCCAAATCCAGGTAAATAAAGTGAGGGATGGATAATTTTGTAAGATGGGGCATGTGACATATCAATTTGAGGTTGTTTAGAGGATAAGCTTTGATTCACAAGTGGTAGCAGGACAATGGGAAGTTGGAGGTTCTTTAGCAAGAACATATTTAGCATATCAGCAGCCCTTGGAGCAGCTGGACTCATGGGAATGAGGATATCACCAGAGATCAATGTTGGTAGAAATCTGGATCAGTAAGGAGAAATATGGAAAAGACCACCTAGGTTAGTGGGGTTGACTAAAGAAAGTGGTGAGTCAAAGGATTCACCAGGGTCTTCATTTACTGGGAGATGTGAAAACATTAAATGAGTGGCAATTCAGAAGAGTAGCAGCATGCAGAACCCCGAGGTAAATGAGGAAGTTGAGTTTACCACTCAAACGTGCTGCATGGGTGGGGATTCATGGGCTGGATGACCATAAAATTTATCATTTAAACCAAGTCATTTTTGAGATTGAAAGGGGGTGTTATTAATACTCATACTGAAAAATGAGCATAAATTGAGACTGTCCTGAGCAAACTGGGGCACACAGTCACTTTATTCATAAAGAACAGATACTTGCTAGGGAGTGAATTTTAGCTCCCAGTAAAGAGAGTAGAGATTCATAAGGTTATGAGATAACTGAGAGCAAGAGTTCATATGAATTGGGGAGCTCAAAGGAGACAAGGATGAGGAGGAAGTAAGGGTCAATTCCCTTCCTACCACACAAGTAGGATCACACCTAAACTAACCCAAACACATTAAAATGGACCCTGTTTATTTGCTTTATACCTCCTGGGACTACCTAGCCAAAGAGAAAGTGAGCCAGTGGAAATAATGGTTGGGTGGCCATGCTTCCAGGCAGAGAGTTGTGTGCAGACAGGTACTTAGAGCATTTAAACAGCATTGCTGGGGCTCCCCACTGAATCCAGAAATTGGAAATTCTTCTTTCATAAACACTAGGATTAAGATTTAAATAAATCTTTAAAAATCTTCTGAAGAACAAAGTCAATGCATATTTGATGCAAGTGGTTTCAGTTTTAAAAATAGGCTTCAGGGTACTGCTCTCCTCATTAGAGTTTCTGGCTCTTCAGCCTGGCTTTATTACAGAATTGGTTTTGTAGGGACAAGGGAAAGAGATTAAAAAACTGAAGGAAAAAAATCCGTTATTAAAGTGTGGTTTAATAGCAGGTCTGAGCTTGACAAGAAAGCTTTAAAATAGCCCAGGCAGGAGTGTGTTCACCACCAGAACTGCTCATGCTTCTCTGGCTTGTGTACCCCACCTAACTAAGCGGCCCTTGGCAAGCTAAACTGACACTATAATGATAGGCTGAAGCACACGAATTGAAATTAGCTATAAAAATGTACACCCCACCAACCATTAAACTAGTTATGGTCTGTTGCTAAAGACAAGGTTAATAATGCAGACATGGCCACAATGGCCAGTTCTTATGTTTTGCTTTACTTTTTCCTACCAATTAGGAAATGCATACAAAATTAGGAAATGTTATAAAAAATGCATTTAATGGAGGCAACTCTTAACAATTTAAATTCATAGAAAAGAAAGGGATGGCTACTTGCATTTGAAAAATAATTTACTGTCATCTTTAAAACTATGGATTTCTGGTTTCCAGTGCCTAGGTCTAATGCTAGTTCTTTCCATTTGCTCACTAGATCTTGTCTCATTCACCCTATGGCTCTCCACCAAGTAGCTCCATTCTCCTGACTCTCCACCCTCTGCTTCTTCTTGGGTTTCTTCCCTTCTGCCTGTTAACATGCTGATTTTACTCCCAAATTGTCCCTCCATAATGACTTCAATTAGTTACTAAAGCCAGAAACCTTGGGTCATCTTTTACCACCTTCAGGATCCAGATATTCATCAAGTGTTGTTAGTTCTACTGCCTAAACATGTAAAAGTTTCTCTCCTCATTTGTACCCCACTGCCACTGCTCAGTTTAGGCCTATGGTCCTCAACTTCAACACAATCAGGTAACGCATGGGCAGAACCTAAATTAGGGGTTCTCAACCCTGGATATACATTAGAATCATCAGAGGAGCTAAAACACCAGTGTTGTACTCCAGCTTCAGAGATTTTGATTAATGTGACATACATGTGTGTGTGTGCACACATGAGCTTCCTGTTCTCCCCCTATAAACCATCATCTAATCAGTGATCTCCAAACACTTTTTTTTTTTTTTTTAACTCTAAGGATTATACGAACAAAAAAAAGGTTCAAATGAAGTGACGTCAGCATCATGGCAGTGTGAGTCATCCCGTTTTCTCTCCCCTTTTATTTACAATGAGTTGGACATTCATAACAAAACCAAATTGCCTCTGCACGTTATGCCAGGACACCCAGGAAATTTCTTCCCACCTGTGTATTAGAAAGTAAGCAGATAGGATCTCTGAGGATCCAAGAGAGTTGATGAGCCTGCCCCACTCCCATTTGGCACTATGTTGGAACTGAACCATACTCTAGAAAAAATGGACTTAACAGACATATATAGAACATTCCATCCAACAACAGAATATACACTTTTCTCAAGTGCGCATGAAACGTTTTCCAAAATAGACCATACAAGACACACACACACACAAATCTTAGCAAATGAAATCATACTATCTTTTCTGATCACAATGGCATTAACTAGAAATCAGCAAAAAGAGGAAAGCTGGAAAACCTACAAATATGTAGAAACTAAACAGCACAATTATGAAAACCAAAGGGTCAAAGAAGAAATGAAGATGGAAATAAAAAATTATCTTGAAACAAATGAAAGTGAAAATAAAACATATTAAAACTTATGGGATGTGGCAAAAACTGTTCTGAGAGGAAAGTTTATACTGAAAAAAACAATGTATTAAGAAATTAGAAAGATCTCAAATAACCTAACTTTACAACTTGAGGAACAAGAAAATGAATAAATTAAGCCCAAAGTTAGCAGAAGGAAGGAAATAATAAAGATCAGAGCAGAAGTAAATGACATGGAGTTTAGAAAAGCAATAAAAAGGATCAATGAAACTATGAGCTGCTTCTTTGAAAAGAAACAAAATTGAAAAACATTTAACCAGACTAAGAAAAAAAGAGAGAAAACTCATATAAAATTAGAAATAAAAAGGAGACATTAAAACTGATACTACAGAAATTCAAAAGATCACAAGAGACTATTATAAACAATTATATGCCAACAAATTAGATAACCTAGAAGAAATAGATAAATTTATAGAAACACACAACTTAACAAGACTGAATGAGAAAAAAATAGAAAATCTGAAAAGACCAACAATGAGTAGAGAGATTGAATCAGTAATCAAAACCCTCCAACACATAAAACCCCAGGGGTGGCTGATGGCTTCACTGGTGAATTCTACCAAACATTCAAAGAAGAATTAATACCAATCCTTCTCAAACTCTCCATAAAATTGAGGAAAAGGAAAAACTTCCAAACACATTCTATGAGATCAGCATCACCTTGATACCAAACCAGATAAGGAGACCACAAGAAAAGTACAGACCAACACCCCTGATGAATATGGATGCAAATATTTTCAACAAAATATTAGTGAACCAAATTCAAGAGAACATAAAAAGGATTACACACCATTGTCAACTGGGATTTATCTCTGGATGGTTCAACATACACAAATCAATAAATGTAATCATCATATAAATAAAAGGTAAAAATGACACGATCATCCCAACAGATGCAGAAGAGCATTTGACAAAATACAACACCCTTTCATGATAAAAACCCTTGGCAGATTGGGTATAGAAGGAATATACCACAACATATAGGACAAACCCACAATTAACATTATACTTAATGGAGGAGAATCGAAAGTTTTTCCACTAAGATCAGGAATGAGACAAGAATGCCTACTCTCACCACTCCTATTGAATATAGTACTGGAAGTCCTAGCTAGAGGGATTAGGTAAGACAAAGAAATAAAATGCATCCAAATCAGGAATGATTTGCTATTTGTAGACAATATGATTCAGTATATAGAAAATTCCAAAGTCTCAACCAAAAAACTTTGGAACTAATCAACAATTTCAGTAAAGTTATAGGATACAAAATTAACATACAGAAACCAGCTGCATTTCTTTACAGTAAGGTTGAAATATCTGAACGAGATACCATTCACAATAGCATTAAAAACAATAAAATACTTAGGAATAAATTTAGCCCAGGGAGTGAAAGATCTGTACAAGACTATAAGAAAACTACAAGGCTTTGCTGAAAGAAACTGAAGAAGACACAAGCAAGTGGAAAGACATCATACTGTCATGGATTGGAAGAATTAATATTATTAATATCTCCATAACATCCAAATCCATCTACAGATTTAATGTAATTCCCAACAAAATATCATAGGCATTCTTCACAGAAATAGAAAAAACAGTCCTAAAATTTGTATGGAACCACAAGAGACTCCAAACAGCCAAAGCAATCCTGAGGAAAAAGAACAAAGCTGGAGCTATCACACTTCAAACTATACTACAAAGCTACAATAATAAAAAACAGTATAGATGCATAGACCAATGGAATAAAGTTAGAGAGCACAGAATTAAACCCCTGCTCATAAGATCAACTAATATTTGACAAGGGAGCCCAGAGCACCAAAGAAAGAAAGATAGTCTCTTCAACAAATGGTGCTGGGAAAAATGGATGAACACATGCAGAATAATGAAACTGGACCTTTATCTCACACCACTCACAAAAATCAACTCAAAATGAATCAAAGACCTAAACACAATACCTGACACTATAAAACTCCTAGAAGAAAACATAGGGAAGAAGCTCCTCAACACTGGTCTCAGCAATGACTTTTTGGATATGATACCCAAAGCACAAACAACAAAAGCAAAAATCAACGAATGAGACTACATCAAACTTAAAAGCTTTTGCACAGCAAAAAAGAAAAAAAAAAGTAATTAAGAAAATGAAAAGACAACATACAGAATGGGAGAAAAAATTTTCAAACTATTTATCAGGAGAAGGGGTTAATATCCAAAATATATAAAGAGCTTGTACAACTCAAAGTCAATAAATAAACAAAAAATATGATTAAAAATTGGGCAGAGGATCTGAATAGACATTTTTTCCAAAGACATACAGATGGCCAACAGGTATGTGAAAGGATGTTTAACATCACTCATCATCAGTGAAATGTAAGTCACAACTACAAAGAGATATCACCTCACACCTGTTAGAATGGCTATTACCAAAAATACAAAAATTAACAAGTGTTGGTAAGGGTATGAAGAAACAGATGGTAACAGATATTGGTATAGCCATATATGGATATTCCTCAAATAATTAAAAACAGAAATATCATATGATCCAGAAATTCCACTTTTAGGCATTTATACAATAAAAACAAAAACACTAACTCAAAAAGATATAGGCACCCTTACGTTCACTACATTATTATTTACAGTAGCCAAGATATGGAAACAACCTAAGTGTCCATCATTGGATGAATGGATAAACACACATATGCACACACACCTACACAATAGCACATTATTCAGCCATAAAAAAGAAAGAAATCTTGTCATTTATGACAACATGGATGAACCTTGAGGGAAATAAGTCAGACAGAGAAAGACAAATACTGTATGATCTCACTTATATGCAGAATCTCAGGAAAAAAAGCAAACCACCTCCCCCCCAAAAAAATCCTCCAAAATAAAACCCACCTCAGATACAGAGAACAGATTGGTGGTGAACAGAGGTGGGGGCCGGGGGTTGGGCAGGCAAAATGGATGAAAGGTTCAAAAGGTATTAATGTCCAGTTATAAAATAAATAAATCACGGAGATGTAATGTACAGAACAGTACCATAATTAAAGATACTGTATTGCATATTTGAAAGTTGTTAAGAGAATAAATCTTAAGTTCTCATCAAAAGAAAAAAGTTTTTGTAATTATGTATAGTGATGGATATAGACTTACTGTGGTGATCATTTTGCATTTTGCATTACAAACAAATATTGAATCATTATGTTACACACCTGAACTAATATGTCAATTATACCTCAATAAAATAACATAAAATACTGTTGACTGAGTCCCACCAGAGGGATCCCAATTTAACTGGCCTGATGTACAGCTTGTACACTGGTATTTTTGAGAACCCCTTCTCTAGATCCAATCTTCCTTCTATTTACTTTTCTCCTCTCCTTACCTTGGTCCTGCCTGAATTGAATTTTCTGAGAAAGAAGTGAGATCCCCTCAATGTTCTGAGGCCTACCTGTGACTTGAGTTAATTTATCTCTGTTATTCCTAGTCTCAGAGCAGTATTATGTGGCTCTCTCAGCACAACAAAGAAGAAAGACAGCACACTTTACAATACCTTAATTTTTCATTATTTAGCAGGGAACTACCTTAAGTAGTCCTCCTTACAGATTCCCTAAAATAATGCTCTAAAGGTACTAAGAAGTTGCTGTGTAACCGGTTTAGTGGTAACTGTCTCAGTGTAATTTTTAAGGCCCAGAGAATGCGGCATCAAGAATTTTCAGAGGTTTCTTATAAAGCACAGAATGAGTAGTCAAGGAGTTTTCCAATTTACTGGTTGGAGGAAATTCCATAAAGCTGGGCACACTGTTTGAAAATAAATATTATGTACTTGGGCAATATTGCATTTGAGAAAATTTATCCTTAACAGTGATCTAGTCATTCATTTTCTGGCATCTTTCACTGGATCACTGTGGATCGCTGGAAGACTCTGGGGTCCATGAACAGAGTTTAAATAGGCTTATCAGTTATATAGACCCTAATTTTCTCCTGGATTGTAAAATAGAAAACTAAACATAGTTAAGACCTAATCTGTATCTCAAGGTCGTTCCAAGTATACAGTGACGCAAGTGGAGTTTAGCGGTCAGGAAGGTGTGACGCTGGTACTTATAATTCTCTTCAATGGAAAATGTATAAAGAGAATCTGGCTGCTTAGGATCAGACTGCATGGATCCAAAGTTCAGTGAAGTTACTGCTTTGTTCATTCTCACCTGAGTTGGCAATGAGAGACAAGGGCGTTTACACTAAAAGACTCAAATTAGAAACCAGTTGAAGAATCCTAGAACCAGAGTTCCTAAATTAGGCATCCCTGAAGTCATCCAGTCTCAGCAGAAATCAGCAGCATGGGCACTAAAATCTCACGAGGCAGACTTTCCTGGCTTGGTAACAATGATGTTCCATTTACCCTAGTTAACATGTCCCCAAGAGTGATATCAAGGCATATGAAGCCGCATGGTCAATGTGCTCAAAGTCTTATTCTTTGTGGGACAGAAATGTTCCATAGGGTCTAAACTCTATTAGCCATGGTGTATCTGCCTTACTTGATTTATCTAGACTTTTTGGGAAGCAACTATATTGAATATATCCTGTCTGCACCACCTCCCTCCTCCAGAAACAATCAGTTCTTTTAGTATATTCTTTGTTATGTGAAGGAGTATCCTTTCTGATTTGTCTTTAATTAACCTTTTTCTACTTCAAGAGATTATTCCCCTGAAGGAACTGCTTAATTAAGCCAGCCTTTATTGAATCAATGTTTCAGAGTTTATAGACATAGAATGTGACTTTTTTGTCACTCTTCATATTCTTAAAACAGAAGGAACTATATATTTGTAGATCTGTATGTCCTGCCCTCATCCTTCAAGTTATACTTGTTTTGATGTTTTCCAGCCCTAAACAGGGCTGGAAACAATTTATGCATTCACGATATTTTATTGTATTTTTGACATGCAGACCACACATTAAGCTCCAACAGGAGGAAGATACATATTTCATGACTCCTTAATATCATTATAGGTGTTTAATAAGCATTTGAAGATGAATAAACAAAACAAAACAAGTCACTAAATGTGAAGAGAAGGGAAAACAAATTTTACAGGTTGGAAAGATGGCAAAGAACATTTTATAGTTGTCAGAAATCCTCATGGGTTCCCTGTGCTAGACAAAGAGGAAGGATGGAGACGACAGGGTTGGAATTTAGTAATACAGGTACATGATATCATGACAATTATTTGAATGGAGAGTAATGGGATATATGTATCTGTTATTTGCTTTAGGAAGAAATATGAATGCAAATTAAAAACAAAATTAGAGCCTTACAAATTAGTTATTAAAAACATCACTTCTCTCCAGAAGCAAATTTAGTTTATCTGCAATTTTTGTTTCTCTGACTACACTTTTTAGGAAACCTCAGAGTTTCTGCAATTTCTTCCCATTCAGTTCTTGTAAAAATGGTTCAAGTATTCTTTCTTCTATAATTTCAGGGCAATACAAATCCATTCTCCTCCATACATTTCCTTGTTCTTATTCCCAGTTATATTACTTTTATTTTAGGAAAACTTATATCTTTAATTATTTCTATTTTTTTCTAATTTAATATTTAATATTTTTGCATTTAAAACAAATTATGAGAATGTACATATATAAATATATATAGATTATTGCCATATTATAAATTTGGCATTTGGAGAAAAATAAAAATTGAAAACATTCCTATATATTGTTATAGGTACATGTGCCTATAGTAAATGTCGAAAACACACATGGGAAGAATGACACTAGCTATAGGATAATGTTCAGCTCAGGGGCAGTTCCCTATCTTCTCCAAACACTTCCAGCTATTTAAGCCAGTGTTCTAAAATTTTAGGGTTGTAGGAAAGTCAGAATGTTGTTTGTTAAACATGTAGATTCCTGGCCTTCAGAAACTTTGATGCAGCATGCCTGAGTTAGGGTTGACAAATACGCAGTTGAAAAAGAACCCCAGAGGATTCAGCTGCACGTGATTTAGAGGACCACCCAAAATCGGAAGTATTGAATACACGCAGCTGGCAGATGGGTAGAGGGTCAGGTGAAAGGGTCAGGGCTAAGACATGACTTGGCTGTCATTAGTTTATAGGCAGAGTTCATGCCTCAGAAGTGGTTGGGAATATCTAAGGGAGAGTGCAGAGAGAGAAAGGTGGTGGGCCAAGGATGGAAAGGGCAAAGTGCAAGAGAGAGAAAGAGGAGGAGTCTCCCAAGGAAACAGCCAAGGTATGGCTGGAGAGAAAGCACCACGGTATAGAAGCCAAGATGGCGGAATGCAAGAAGGAGGGCATGCCCAGCAGGCCAAATGAAACAAAACAACCAGGAAAGGGAAGACCAGAAAAATGCTGATTGTCTGCATAGTCTATCATAGGCGTTACAATGGTTGCTCCTGAAAGGTAGCACTATGATTGTATTCCCAAGCACCTGATGTACTGTAAATGTTTGGACTGGCAAGGGCAGCTGACATACAAGTATTTTAAAGACCTCGGCTACAGCTCAGTTCCATCAAGTACCTTCATTAGGATAAGCAAATGTTATGGATGTAACCATCCACAATGGAGAATTAATTGTAACTAGATCAATACAGCAGTGTTTTTGAACCATCTGCTAAGATGTGGTAATGACATTTAAAAAACAGTGCCCAACCTCTGTGTGTGTGTGATGTTGTTCTGGACAATGGAATTAAAACAAAAAATAAAGCTAAGACCTTTAAAATCTTTAAACTTAGATTGTGAGGTTTTTTCCCCCCATATAAATGATCTCTCATGATCATTTATAGAAGGGTGTGTAGTCATGAAAAGAGCAAACCACATTAAAGAAGGTAAACGACTCTCTAAGAATGCCCAAGTGTTGGTTGCTATGACAACAGCTGGGGTTTATTGAATACAGAGCAAAAAATCAATCAGAAATCACTGGAAGAATGTGTATGGGTACATAAACCATTTCTGCCTCACAATTTCAGGAACTTTCCTTCATCTATGTACCGCATGAAAAGGGTTTGTGTTTGTGTCAGTCAGTGGAGTTCCAAGGAAAGCTGCCCTCTTGATGTATTCACACCATTTTAAATGTCCCCTTCCATAACATGACCTTCTCAACACCCAGGTAATTTATTACAGTGGTAAAACATGTAACCAGCTACCTGGCTCAATGTCACTAAAATATTGGCTCCCATCTATTGTTCTTTGAACCAAACAATTTTCAGGTTTATGTATAGAAGTCATACGTCTGTGTAGCAGTTTCTTCCCCTAACATAGCATAAGCCTGACTAGTCAAGAAAATACAGGGAGGGAAGAGATTGTCTCAGGCAGCCACCCTGCCAACCCTCTCCCAGATTTCTTTTCTCTCTTCTCTTGGGGAATCTACTATTCTCCATTCCTAACTTCCTGAGGTGTTAAGAGGACTAAGAAAAGATAGCCAAGTTTTTCAGACTTTTGGGGGAAAAAGATTGTTAAATTGATGGAATGGGGAGAGGTCCTATGAACAAGATGATAAAAGCTCAAGGGCAGCCACAGAAAAAACAGACATCAGCTGTATGATTTTCTCATGGGCAAATGTAAGCAAGTTTAGTGGGAGGGTTCTTGCAGTCATTGGGTGATAGCCTTTGGTCCAGTGAGCTCACTAATCTCATAAGGAAATGGTCAGGCTCTCAGACTGGACTGTGCATAGGTCATTTATGAGATGACCAAGTGACAGGGTGCCCCACTGAGAGGATGTCTGCTTCTGTAATCTGTGCTGCACACTCCCTGCAGATTAATCAAAAAGTACCCCCTTCAGAACAGTGTTTTTCAAATTACAGTGGGTTGAAGCACATTAACGGATCCTAGGATTTATTGAGTTAAAACCATTATTAAAAGAAAAAAGATGAAAAATAATAGAAAAGAGAATAGCATCAGAACAAAGCTCACTTAATAAGAGCAAATGTGTTTTGTAAAACTTTGGTTTCATTCTCTTTCTCTCTACCTATGTATGCACTCTGGCTTGCTAGATTGAATGCATTTCTTACTGTAGGTCCTGGCCAAAATGGTTAGAAAGCCAGACTCTCGGAAGGAAGGGAGGGAGGGAGGAAAAAGGGACAGGAGGGAGGGAGGCGGGAGGGAGGAGGGAAGGACAGGAGGGAGGGAGGGAGAAGGGAGG
>RJWK010025939.1:0-27357 GCA_004363435.1 Platanista minor
TGCTGCGTGAGGAGAGGGGATTAAGAGTGCTGCTTAAAGGAGGTCAAGAGATGGGCTCGAGCTGCGGCTATCAGCGTGGACCCCAGAGATGGGCATGGGATGCTAAGGCTGCTGCTGCAGTCACCAAGAAGCCTGTGAGCAAGCACAGGTCACTATCCACACCTGCCCTCCCGGGAGCCTGTGCAGCCCACCACTGCCAGGGTCCCGTGATCCAGGGACAACTTCCCCGGGAGAATGCACAGCACGCCTCAGGCTGCTGCAACATCCCGCCAGCCTCTGCTGCCACAGGCTCGCCCCGCACTCCATGCCCCTCCCTCACCCTGGCCTGAGTGACCCAGAGCCCCAAGTCAGCTGCTCCTTTAACTCTGTTCTGAGCGAAGAACAGATGTCTTCAGGCGACCTACATGCAGAGGCGGGGCCAAATCCAAAGCTGAGCCCCGGGAGCTGTGTGAACAAAGAAGAAAAAGGGAAATATTTCCCAGCAGCCTCAGGAGCAGTGGATTAAATCTCCACAGTCAACCTGATGTACCCTGCACCTGTGGAATACCTGAATAGACAATGAATCATCCCAAATTTAGGAGGTGGACTTTGGGAGAAACGATATATACATTTTTTCCCCTTTTTCTCTTTTTGTGAGTGTGTATGTGTATGCTTCTGTGTGTGATTTTGTCTGTATAGCTTTGCTTTTACCCTTTATCCTATGGTTCTGTCTGTCCATTTTTTTGGGGGGGGGGTTAATTACTTGAATTTTTTTTTCTTAATAATTATTTTTTAGTTTTTATTTTAATAACTTTATTTTATTTTATTTTATTTTATTTTATTTTAATTTATCTTCTTCTTTCTATCTTTCTTTCTTTTCTCCCTTTTATTCTGATCTGTGTGGAGGACAGGCTCTTGGTGCTCCAGCCAGGGATCAGGGCTGTGCCACTGAAGTGGGAGAGCCAAGTTCAGGACACTGGTCCACAAGAGACCTCTGGGCTCCACGTAATATCAAATAATGAAACTCTCCCAGAAATCTCAATCTCAATGCCAAGCCCCAGCTCCACTCAACGACCAGCAAGCTACAGTGCAGGACACCCTATGCCAAACAACTAGCAAGACAGGAACACAACCAATGTATTAGCACAGAGGCTGCCTAAAATCATAATAAGGCCACAGACACCCCAAAACACACCACCAGACATGGACCTGCCCTCCAGAAAGACAAGATCCAGCCTCATCCAACAGAACACAGGCACTAGTCCCCTGAAGCAAGAAGCCTACACAACCCACTGAACCAACCTTACCCACTGGGGACAGACACCAAAAACAATTGAAACTATGAGCCTGCAGCCTGCCAAAAGGAGACCCCAAACACAGTAAGTTAAGCAAAATGAGAAGACAGAAACACACAACAGATGAAGGAGCAAGGCAAAAACTCACTAAATCTAACAAATGAAGAGGAAATAGGCAGGCTACCTGAAAAAGAATTCAGAATAATGTTAGTAAAGATGATCCAGAATCTTGGAAATAGAATGGAGAAAATACAAGAAACGTTTAACAAGGACCTGGAAGAACTAAAGAACAAACAAACAGAGATGAGCAAAACAATAAATGAAATTAAAAATTCTCTAGAGGGATCAGTAGCAGAATAATTGAGGGAGAACAACAGAGAAGTGACCTGGAAGAGAAAATTGTGGAAATAACTACTGCAGAGCAGAAAAAAGAAAAAAGAATGAAAAGAATTGAGGACAGTCTCAGAGACCTCTGGGACAACATTAAGTGCACCAACATTCAAATTATAGGGGTCCCAGAGGAAGAAGAGAAAAAGAAAGAGACTGAGAAAATATTTGAAGAGATTATAGTTGAAAACTTCCCTAATATGGGAAAGGAAATAGTTAATTAAGTCCAGGAAGCACAGAGAGTCCCATACAGGATAAATCCAAGGAGAAACACACCAAGACACATATTAATCAAACTATCAAAAATTAAATACAAAGAACAAATATTAAAAGCAGCAAGGGGAAAACAACAACTAACACATAAGGGAATCCCCATAAGGTTGACTGCTGATTTTTCAGAAGAAACTCTGCAAGCCAGAAGGGAGTGGTAGGACATATTTAAAGTGATGACAGTTAAAAACGTACAACCAAGATTATGCAGCCAGGATCTCATTCAGATCTGACAGAGAAATTAAAAGCTTTACAGACAAGCAAAAGCTAAGAGAATTCAGCACCACTAAACCAGCTTTACAACAAATGCTAAAGGAACTTATCTAGGCAGGAAACACAAGAGCAGGAAAAGACTTACAATAATAAACCCAAAGCAATTAAGAAATGGTGATGGGAACATACATATCGATAATTACCTTAAATGTAAATGGATTAAATGCTCCAACCAAAAGACATAGACTGGCTGAATGGATACAAAAACAAGACCCGTATATATGCTGTCTACAAGAGACCCACTTCAGACCTAAGGACACATACAGACTGAATATGATGGGATGGAAAAAGATATTCCATGCAAATGGAAATCAAAAGAAAGCTGGAGAAGCAAGTCTCATATCAGACAAAATAGACTTTAAAACAAAGACTATTACAACAGACAAAGAAGGACACTATGTAATGATCAAGTGATCAATCCAAGAAAAAGATATAACAATTGTAAATATTTCTGCACCAAACATAGGAGTATCTCAATACATAAGGCAAATACTAACAGCTATCAAAGGGGAAATCAACAGTAACACAATCATAGTAGGGGACTTTAAAACCTCACTTTCAACAATGGACAGATCATCCAAAATGAAACTAAATAAGGAAACACAAGCTTTAAATGACACATTAAACAAGATGGACTTAATTGATATTTATAGGACATTCCATCCAAAAACAACATAATACACTTTCTTCTCAAGTGCTCATGGAACTTTCTCCAGGATAGATCAGATCTTGTGTCACAAATCAAGGCTTGGTAAATTTAAGAAAATTGAAATTGTATCAAGTATATTTTCCTAACACAACGCTATGAGACTAGATAGCAATTACAGGAAAAAATAAGTAAGAAATATAAATAAATGGAGACTAAACAACAAACTACTTAATAACGAAGAGATCACTGAAGAAATCAAAAAGGAAATCAAAAAATACCTAGAAACAAATGACAATGAAAACACAATGACCCCAAACCTATGGGATGCATCAAAAGCAGTTCAAAGAGGGAAGTTTATAGCTATACAAGCCCACCTTAAGAAACAAGCAACATCTTGAATAAACAACCTAACCTTACACCTAAAGCAATTAGAGAAAGAAGAACAAAAAAACCCCAAAGTTAGCAGAAGGAAAGAAATCATAAAGATCAGATCAGAAGTAAATGAAAAAGAAATGAAGGAAACAATAGCAAAGATCAATAAAACTAAAAGCTGGTTCTTTGTGAAAATAGGAAAAAATTGATAAACGATTAGCCAGACTTATCAAGAAAAAAAGGGAGAAGACTCAAATCAATAGAATTAGAAACGCAAAAGGAGAAATAACAACTGACACTGCAGAAATACAAACGATCATGAAAGATTACTACAAGCACCTCTATGCCAAAAAAATGGACAACCTGGAAGAAACAGACAAATTCTAAGAAATGCACAACCTTCCGAGGCTGAACCAGGAAGAAATAGAAAATATGAACAGACCAATCACAAACACTGAAATTGAAACTGATTTAAAGTCTTCTGATAAACAAAAGCCCAGGACGAGACGACTTCACAGGTGAATTCTATCAAACATTTAGAGAAGAGCTAACACCTATACTTCTCAAACTCTTCCAAAATATAACAGAGGGAGGAACACTCCCAAACTCATTCTACGAGGCCGCCATCACCCTGATGCCCAAAACAGACAAGATGTCACAAAGAAAGAAAACTAAAAGCCAATATCACTGATGAACAAAGATGCAAAAATCATCAACAAAATACTAGCAAATAGAATCCAACAGCACGTTAAAATGATCATACACCATGATCAAGTGGGGCTTATCTCAGGAATGCAAGGATTTTTCAGTATACGTAAATCAATCAATGTGACACAACATATTAACAAATTGAAGGAGAAAAACCATATGATCATCTCAATAGATGCAGAGAAAGCTTTTGACAAAATTCAACACCCATTTATGATAAAAACCCTCCAGAAAGTACACATAGAAGGAAATTTCCTCAACATAATGAAGGCCATATATGACAAACCCACAGCCAACATTGTCCTCAATGGTGAAAAACTGAAACCATTTCCACCAAAATCAGGCACTAGACAAGTTTGCCCAACTCACCACTATTTTTCAACATAGTTCTGGAAGTTTTAGGCAGCACAATCAGAGAAGAAAAAGAAATAAAAGGAATCCAAATTGGAAAAGAAGAAGTAAAGATGTCACTGTTTGCAGATGACATGATACTATACATAGAGAATCCTAAAGATGCTACCAGAAAACTACTAGAGCTAATCAATGAATTTGGTAAAGTAGCAGGATACAAATTAATGCACAGAATTCTCTGGCATTCCTATGCACTCTTGATGAAAAATCTGAAAGTGAAATTAAGAAAACACTCCCATTTACCACTGCAACAAAAAGAATAAAATATCTAGGAATAAACCCACCTAAGTAGAGAAAAGACCTGTATGCAGAAAATTATAAGACAGTGATGAAAGAAATGAAAGATGATACAAATAGATGGAGAGATATACCATGTTCCTGGATTGGAAGAATCATCCTTGTGAAAATGACTCTACTACGCAAAACAATCTAGAGATTCAATGCAATCCCTATCAAACTACCAATGGCATTTTTCACAGAACTAGAACAAAAAAATTCACAATTTGTATGGAAACACAAAAGACCCCAAATAGCCAAAACAATCTTGAAAAGAAAAACGGAGGTGGAGAAATCAGGCTCCCTGACTTCAGAATATGCTACAAACCTACAGTAATTAAGACAGTATGGTACTGGCACAAAAACAGAAATATAGATCAATGGAACAGGATAGAAAGACCAGAGATAAACCCATGCATATATGGTCACCTTATCTTTTATAAAGGAGGCAAGATTATACAGTGGAGAAAAGACAGCCTCTTCAATAAGTGGTGCTGGGAAAACTGGACAGCTGCATGTAAAAGAATAAAATTAGAACACTCCCTAACACCATACACAAAACTAAACTGCAAATGGATTAAAGACCTAAATATAAGTCCAGACACCATCAAACTCTTAGAGGAAAACATAGGCAGAACACTCTATGACATAAATCACAGCAAGATCCTTTTTGACCCACCTCCTAGAGAAATGGAAATAAAAACAAAAATAAACAAATGGGACCTAGTGAAACTTAAAAGCTTTTGCACAGCAATGGAAACCATAACAAGACGAAAAGACAACCCTCAGAATGGGAGAAAATAATTGTAAATGAAGCAAACTGACAAAGGATTAACCCTCCAAAACATACAAGCAACACATGCAGCTCCATATCAAAAAAACAAACAACCCAATCCAAAAATGGGCAGAAGACTTAAATAGACATTTCTCCAAAGAAGATACACAGATTGCCAACAAACACATGAAAGAATGCTGAACATCATTAATCATTAGAGAAATGCAAATCAGAACTACAATGAGATATCATTTCATGCCAGTCCAAATGGCCATCATCAAAAAATCTACAAACAATAAATGCTGGAGAGGTTGTGGAGAAAAGGGAATCCTCTTGCACTGTTGGTGGGAATGTAAATTGATACAGCCACTATAGAGAACAGTATGGTGGTTCCTTAAAGAATCAGAAATAGAACTACCGTATGACCCAGCAATCCCACTACTTGGCATATACCCTGCGAAAACCATCATTCAAAAATAGTCATGTACCAAAATGTTCATTGCAGGTCTATTTACAATAGCCAGGACATGGAAGCAATCAAAGTGTCCATCAACAGATGAATGGATCAAGAAGATGTGGCACATATATACAATGGAATATTACTCAGGTATAAAAAAGAATGAAACTGAGTTATTTGTAGTGAGGTGGATGGACCTAGAGACTGTCATATAGAGTGAAGTAAGTCAGAAAGAGAAAAACAAATACTGTGTGCTAACACATATATATGGAATCTAAAAGAAAGAAAAAAGAAAGAAAAGAAAATGGTCAGAAGAACCAAGGGGCAAGACGGGAATAAAGATGCAGACCTACTAGAGAATGGACTTGAGGATATGGGGAGGGGGAAGGTTAAGCTGGGACAAAGTGAGAGAGTGTCATGGACATATATGCGCTACGAAACATAAAATAGATAGCTAGTGGGAAGCAAATGCATAGCACAGGGAGATCAGCTCGGTGCTTTGTGACCATCTAGAGGGGTGGGATAAGAAGGGTGGGAGGGAGGGAGATGCAAGGAGGAAGAGTTTTGGGGACATATGTATATGTATAACTGATTCACTTTGTTATAAAGCAGAAACTGACACACCATTGTAAAGCAATTATACTCTGATAAAGGTGTTAAAAAAAAAAATAGAAGAATGAACTTTTGCTGTGTCAGCAAGATACGCCCCAAAAGAATGATCCTTTATTGACTGAGCTGTCCTTCTCAATCTTGTGAGGGAGAACACTCCATGCCGCACTAGACAATTACTGACCAACACTAATGCCTAAAAATGTAAAACAAGTTGTTTCATGGAAAAAATTGTTCTTAAACTAAACTAACACAAAACAATTGCTCCCCTTCTAGGATTCTATGGAAGGAAGCAAGTCTTTCAAACTATCTTTAGTTAGTTTAGTTTTCAAAAAATGAACTTTATTTTATATAAAGATATATATTTCAAATACAATATTTTATATTTATATTTGATTATAAAAAAACAATAAACAAACATATTTAGTTCTGACATACATCAGCAACAGACAGATTTAAATGGGAGTCTAAATGGGAGACTTGGTAGCACTGAAATAAATAGAAAAGACCTTTAATTTCTACTGCAGAATAAAAATGTAATATTATTATAAATCATAGTTAATGTTTTTCCATTTTATTTTACAAATCTGAGGTTGAAGATTTCTGCATCATCATGGAAGTAAAATGAAAACAAAACCTTATTGTGATTATTGCAACACTGGGTGAAAACTAGCCAGAATTTTCTGCATTCCAGGGATTTTTACCTTATATGTCACATAAACAAATATTGCCCAGTTATGGACACAAAAGAAAAAATATGATAAGAATTCTTAATCAAGTTTTAGTCTGATGATAGAAGAATGGAGACATATGCAAATATTTAGCTTTATTGCTGGATTAAAAATGCAAAGTAAAGCATTATTTACTCCCACTTTCAACCATGACAGAATCACTAAAATCATCTTGCCCTATTGCCATAAACAACTAAAAACATGAAAGATATATATGAAACAAACATGCTCAGATACTGAACAGCAGACAGCATTGGCCTGAGAAAACAGAGAAAAAGGAAACGTATGAAGTGAGTCCTATGATAACCATCCCAGCTTTCTGCCAGGAGTCTGTTTCCAGATCACTGTGCTGGAAAGGTAGAAAGAGGGTGCAGATAAGTAGAAACAGTAGGCTTTCTGAGTTGAAGAGGCAGAGATAATACATTTGGTAAAACTGAAGCAGCTGAAATATCTAGGGCAAAGGCCTAAAGAAAATGGAGCTATGAGAAAATGGAGAAAGAGATTCAGAAATCTGCATAGGGGTTTGCCTGAGACTTTCTGACATTTTAATAGGTGTGTAGCAGTATCTAACAGCTATGTTATTTTATTTTATTTTTTATTTTTTTTATTTTTTTGCTGTACACGTGCCTCTCACTGCTGTGGCCTCTCCCGTTGCAGAGCACAGCCTCCAGACGCACAGGCTCAGCGGCCATGGCTCACGGGCCCAGCCGCTCTGCGGCAAGTGGGATCTTCCCGGACCAGGGCACGAACCCGTGTCCCCTGCATCGGCAGGTGGACTCTCAACCACTGCACCACCAGGGAAGCCCTAACAGCTATTTTAATTTGAATTTTCCTGATGATGGTTTATGATGTGGAGCATCTTTTCATATCCTTACTTGCCATCCATGTATCTTCTTTGCTGAAGTATCTGTTAGGGTCTTCAGCCTTTTTTAAATCAGGTTGTTTTTTTTTTCAGCATGGACTTTGAAAGAGATATTATAAATAGGCTCAAGATTAAAGGAAAACATGAATACAATGAAGAGAAAATGAAAGGTATATAAAAACAGAGCCAAATTGAACTTCTATGAATTAAAAACACAATATCCGAAGTGAAGAACTAAATAGATGGGATTAATAGCTGATTTGACACTTATTCTAGAAAGATCAGTGAAGACATATCAATACCAAATATCCAAACTGAAGGACAGAGAAAAATAAATGAAAAAAAAAAAGTAATTCTATGACATGTTTAAAAATATTAAGATGCTTAAAATACATGAATTGGAGTTCAAAAAGGAAGGGAAAGCAGAAACTATATTTGAAAAAATTCCAAATTTAATAAAACCAATAAACATTCAGTTACAAGACCTGTCAAAACTCTAAGCTGGGTAAACCAAAAGACAACCATATCCAAGTACATCTTAATCAAATTGTTGAAAACCAGTGAAAAAAAATTGTAAAAGCAGAGGAAATAAAAGACATATTTTGTACTTCGCAGCAAAGGTTACCAGCCTTCTTATCAGGAATTATCTAAATCAGAAATCAGTCGAATGACATTTTGGAAGAATAGACAGAAAAAAACTGTCAAGTTAAAATTCTATATCCAGAGAAATTTTCCTTCAAGACTGAAGCCCAAGAATTCAGCCCATCAGAAGCTAACAGAGTTTGTTGCTGGTAGATCTG
Organism: Platanista minor; assembly: GCA_004363435.1. Taxonomy (NCBI): domain Eukaryota; kingdom Metazoa; phylum Chordata; class Mammalia; order Artiodactyla; family Platanistidae; genus Platanista; species Platanista minor. Next base: position 8,855 of record RJWK010025939.1, read on the forward strand.
TGTGATGTTTTTCAGATAGAAGGAAAAGGACCCCAGAAGGAAAACTGGATCTACATCAAAGGAAAAAGAACACTGGAAGCGGTAAGTATGGATAAACATAAAATATTTTCCCATTTTTTAGTTTCTTTAAAAGATAATTGAGGGCTTCCCTGGTGGCACAGTGGTTGGGAGTCCGCCTGCCGATGCAGGGGATGTGGGTTCGTGCCTTGGTCCAGGAGGATCCCACATGTCGCGGAACGGCTGGGCCCATGAGCCACGGCCTCTGAGCCTGCGTGTCTGGAGCCTGTGCTCTGCAATGGGAGAGGCCACAGCAGTGAGAGGCCCGTGTACGCAAAAAAAAAAAAAAAAGATAATTGAGAGTTAAAAGCAAAAGTAATAACCATGTATTAGGTGTTAGTAATATATATAAAATATAATGTGAAAAAATTGTCAGAAAAGGACCATAGAGGTTTATGGAAGTATACTGTTTTAATGTTATTTTATATATGAAGTTATATTATAACAGAATTTGAGGGTAGACTGTGATAATATAAACTTGCAAATTGTAAACTCTAAACCAACCTCTGAAAAGTAAAAGGCAAAGAGGTATAGCTAATAATCCAATAGTAAGAGATAAGATGGGATTCTAAAAATAAATCAGTTAATCTAAAAGAAGATAGGAAAAGAGGAAAAGAACAAATAGAAGGTGGGATGAATGAAACAGATTAACAAGATGGTAGATTTTAATGTAACCTTGTTAATAATTACATTAAATATTAATTGGTTAAACACTCCAATTAAAATGCAGATGTTTTAAGACGAAATCGTTTCCTTATATGTCATTGCAAAATTTTCTACTTATGTAGATGTATGTGTGTGTGTGTGTGTGTGTGTGTGTGTGTGTGTGTGTGTAATTTTAAGGAACTAGCTCACACAATTGTGGGAGCTGGCACATCCGAAATCAGCAGGGTAGTACATCAGGCTGCAAACTCAGGCAAAAGTTGACGTTGGAGTCTTGAGTTCACAATTTGTAGGTCAAGCTGAAGATTCAGGAAGGATCTGTATGTTATAGTCTTCAAGCAGATTTCCTTCTTCTCTGGGAAAGCTCAATTTATGCTCTTAAAGCCTTCAAATGACTGGATGAGACCCATCTGTATTATCAAGGTTAATATCCTTTACATAAAAGGCAGCTAAGTGTAAATGTTAATCACATCTACACACATCTTCACAGCAACATTTAAACTAGTGTTTGATCATATGACTAGACACAAAATTTAACCATCACAATTAGCAAACCTTAGATCCCACCTATGAGTCTGATTACAATCATTTTAACTGTTTCTTTTTGAACCATCCTTCCCCTCTTATTTAATCCAAAACCCTCTTTAAGTGTTTGCTAAAACCTCCCTTCTCACAACTAAATCCATTCAATACTGATTTTTCCTTAGATGCCTTCTTTATACAGTATGCATTTAATGTTGGTTTCCTTCTGCTTATGACCTATTTTTGCTGATGTGTATGAACTGAGTTTCATTCATTTGATTGTAAACTGAGCAGGGGAAAGTCCATATAATCAATCTTTTTAAATCTCCCTGTAAAGCCTAATTTACTGAAAAAAGAAATCTCCACATCTGTTCTCATATGTTAAATAGTTGATTTAATGGAAGGAAGGAGAGACAAGCCAGGTTGTGACTTGCTATTCATATTCTGTTTTCAGAAAGCTTTATTATCCTCAAAACAATTTATCTTTGCATCATGTAGACAAATAGTAGGAGTTTTGAAAGGGAGAGGTTTAAGGAAAATATTACAGTGTTAAACAGAATGTAAACTGATTTGAAAAGATGTTACTTCCTTTTTACACAAGAGGAAAAAAGTTTCTCAATTCTATTTAAAAAGTTTTAAGTATTGGTTCTAGTTTGCCCCAGAAGTCCTATCTTTTGTACTGACATAATTATTAAAGAGAGCCCTCTTTCAAATGAATCCCTGTTTAGGTAATTTATTATATAATCACTCTAGTTCAGTAGGGGATGTGCCAATATTCAGGCCGTAAATACTGGTTATGGCAATGGGTAAATTTTGATGCATTAGAATCCTATTAAAAACAAAGCTGTCTACCCTTCCCCAACTTCCTTTACCCCACCTCAATAAATCTGGGGCAGGATTCAGACCTTTAAGAATTTAACATATTTGAAACAATCCAAATTTTGAGAACCACTAACCTCTAGATTGCAATACACTTTCAATTATTACACTTAAAGCAAACATCAATTTACACTTCTTTGTACAGACAATAACACACTTTACTACTGCAGGTCTTTTGAGGGATCTTTATGGCCTATGTTGGGTTTTTTTTCCTTATACACTCTGTATTCCAGAAAGACCTCAGAAGGCCTTTGAATCTAAATCATTAATTAATAGCCCTCTTAGTCCTATGGAAGTCATGAGGAAAAATGAGGGCAAGTAATGATGTAGGTCATTCCTTAGGCATAATTTGAATAACTCTAAGATGTGATTCTGTCCACATTCAATGAAAATAATGAATAGGAAGAAGTTGTTCCATGATATAGGATAGGTATAAAAAGAAAGTGTTAATGAGGAAAATTATATTCAAATATGTGAACACAGTCAGTCTGAAAAACCTAATATAATCACAGACTCAAGAGTATACTGGTTCTACAAAACAGTGTAACCTGAGAAACTGAGGCCTAATGCACTTCAATAATTTAAATAACTTACCCAAAATAATAACTGGTTTTAGAAAAACTGTATGTCGCCTGCCTCATTTCAGCTTTTTAAAAATACTACATTACCCAGTAAAGTTTGGATTATGTACTCTCAGGATTAGCTGTCTGACTCTATTCCTTCATTAACTTAGATAATTGAACCATAATGTCTGCAAACATCTGAAAAAATCATGGGTGTGTTGGGCTCCCCTGGTGGCACAGTGGTTGGGAGTCCGCCTGCCGATGCAGGGAACATGGGTTCGTGCCCCGGTCCGGGAGGGTCCCTCATGTCGTGGAGCACCTGGGCCTGTGGGCCGTGGCCGCTGAGCCTGCGCGTCCGGAGCCTGTGCTCCGAAATCATGGGTGTGATGTCTCATTTAGTTATATTATTTCTGAACATTCAGAAGATCAATATATATTTGTAGTACATGAATAAAATAAAAATAAAATAAAATAGCTCACAAAAGTAAAAGTGCCTGCTGTTATATAATAAGTGTAATATGAATCAAACAGAAAAATAAGTGGCTGTAGCACATGTAAAGAAGGAAAAAGAAATCCTTTGTTTTGTCATAGCTTTCTAAAACCTTTAGTCATTCAGTATATAATTGTTTCTAATTCAGGAATATATCCCCACTGTTTTGATTGTTTTATTTCATAATGCCCAACCCTGCCCCACAAATTTTTTCATATTGTGAATTTATTTGGGTATTTGTAATTTTTATTAGAATATAGCACAGTATCACCAGGATATAGTTTTTAAATTCTCTTGTTGCAGAAGGACTTTCTCTTAAAAAGGCAAAGGGTGAATGTTATAGCATGAGAAAGCACAAAATGCTCTATGCAATTCAAGATCATCATTCTTTCTTCTAAAGACATTCAAATGGCCTACAGTCTAATGGCCCCTATGAAAAAACACACACCATAATACTTCCATTATGGATGGAGACTACTAGCCAAATGACTGAACTTCTGCCTGACCTAATTCAAATGAATTGGTTTTGTGTTCAATGTACTAAGGTACAAGGCAATTAAGCCTTTTCATCTTTAGTTACTGGGGGGAGGCATGGGATGTAGAAATGAAGGAAACTAACAATTTTGTGCTGTTCTATCTACTGTATATTTTTTTTGTTTACTCTTTTATTGTGATATAATTGAAATATTAAATTCATTTCAGTTGTGCAATGTAATAATTCAACATTTGTATATATTGCAAAATGATCATCACAATAAGCCCATGTTAACTGGGCTTATTCATTGTATAGATGAAGAAATTGAGGCAGCTCAGAAAAGTTATGTACATTGTCCAAGATTCACAGTGTGAGTAAATAGCAAACTTAAAATTTGAACCCCAAAAAATCTGACTCTAAATCCCCCTCACTGCATCAAACCAGAAATAAAGGCACACCCAATAGGAGCTTTAGGAAAATTCAGTAGTTAATTTGTCCTTAGAAAGAGTTGTGCTTCAGATAGTCTTTAAAATACCTGGTTAGTTATAATCACTTTATGATTCATGTCAAAGGAGCCCAAGATACTTATTCATGCAAATTAATTTACCTCCCACAACTTTCTGGATCCTTGCTCAAACTTGATGTTTTTTATACCATTTTTATAGCTGATCTCAGCCCTCTGGCTAAGTAGGTCAGACAACACTCACATTGGGGCGCTCAGGCTGCATGGCCATCTGGTGTCCCATGGTAGATATTCTGTCTCTACCAAGGCCCCACAGCAAACCAGAAGCTGTTTCTCTAAAGAAGGGTAATTATCTGCAGAGGAAGACATATATATGTTCCAAAACCTAGAGGTCTGCTTGCCAGAGGCTCTATATAGAAATTCTCTTTGCCAAGGACACTTGAATTATCATTATTGGATCTGCTAGATCATGAGGCCTGTGTAGTAAGAAAGCTTACACTGCAGCCTGAACTTGGTGCAGAGCCTTCTCATTTTCTGATCCCTACTCAAAACTAGCAGCCTGATGGATCACTTTTTAAATGGGTTGACATTACACATTCAAACATGGTAAATGGTCCACATCTATTTGGGGAAGAATTAGAGGGAGATTTAAGGTGTTTAGTTTTTACCAGGGGTGCAGGGTACTTCTTCAAGAGGACTTGGCCTCCCACTAAATCAAGAGACTCTGGACCTGTGAATTGACATAGATCTGGAAAAGGAGTGAAGAGCCATGTCTCCTCATTGTGGAGACTCAGATCAGGTCTATGGCCACCAGACCTAGAACATTTCCAGTTACATAGACCAAGTGATACTCTAGTAGTCTGCCTACATATTTTGTTCCTAGAGAAAGCGTGATTGCTTACCTCCAAAGATATCTATAGGGCCAAGGCATTCTGATTACCTATATGTCCCTGCTACCTTTAGAACACATGTTCCTATCTGTCTTCAGCAATTAAATATTGGCATTAGCTTTTGCTACTCTGGGATCCTATAATCCCCATTGAAATCAGGGAACCCATTTAATGATACTGTGGTAGGCTGAACAATGCCCTTCCTTCCTCTTTGTAAAGATGTCCATATCCTAATATCAGAAACCTGTGAATATATTACATTACGTGGTAAAATGGACTTTGCAGATGTGGTTAAGGATCTTGAGATGGAGACATTGTTCATGGTTATCTGAGTGAGTTCAATATAATTGCAAGGGTCCTTTTAAGAGAGAGAGAGACAGGCAGGCGGTCAGAAAAAAGATATCCTACACTGGCTTTGAATATTGAAATGGGGCCTTGCGCTGTTTCTAGAAGCTGAAAGAGACAAACAACAGATTTTCTGCTGGAGTATCCAGAAGGAAGAGGCACTGCAGACACCTTGCTTTAGCCCTATAAGACTTATTTCAGACTTCCAACTTCCAGAAATGTAGGAGAATAAATCTTTGTTGTTTTAAACCACTAAAATTTCTGGTAATTTGTTACAATAGCAACAGGAAACTAATATGGGTTTCAGTCCATAGAACAGTGGTTCTCATCCAGGATTAATTTTGTTTCCCTCAGGACATGTTGGCAATATCTGGAGATATTTTTGATGGTCATGACTCAGGGAAGGGTAATTCTGGCATCTAGAGGGTTAAGACCAGGAATACTCCTGTTGACATATATTTGCAAAGACTTGCAATTCTTTTGGTGTGTAAGCTGTTTTCTCCTAGGTAATAATATATAATTGTTGCTCTTGGAATATGCTGACATTTTATCCTAATTATGGGTATAGTAGCAAGGGGAAGTAGTAGGTCTTGCAAATTGGCATCCTTTTTCAGATGTTCATCCCAAATGAGGTTATAACAGGGTTTTCAAGAGAAAGAAAGCTAGTGTTCTCAGATACTGGAGGGAAAGTTATTTCCACTGGAATGGGAGTCTCAAAGTGCTCTGGGGCCCAAGATTATCAGTTTCATCTATGTTGAACAACAGAAGTACCCTTTCCAAGATTTAGGGTCCCATTCTCTATCAGTTAATGCTCTAATTGATTCATATGAGACATTTATGAGAACGTGAATTAAACTGGAATTGTAATATAACAACACACACAATTACATTTTGTGTTTCATTTTCAGCTATATCAACCTTGCAGCTACCAGAAAAAAGAGCTTTGTTTAGGGCTACTATGGAAGCTCTCTGATCCTCAGGTAGTTCTTTAAACACTTTAGAAACTAGCTTGAATTTAGTAAAACTAAATGACACTCAAATAAATATTTTCTCATTGAATACTAGAAATAGTACATAAATTAAAAGCTATAGAAATTGAAAATCTTGATTTTTGGCAAGATATTTCATAAATTTTCCTGTGCTAGCCAAATAGGCAATATTATAGAAACATGGTTATATAAACATATAGTTTAAACTAAAAATGGAATTACCTTATGACCCAGCAATCCAGCTACTGGGCATATACTCAGAGAAAAACATAATTCAAAAAGACACATGCACCTCAGTGTTCATTGCAGTACCATTTACAATAGTCAGGTCATGGAAGCAACCTAAATACCCATCGACAGATGAATGGATAAAGAAGATGTGGTACATATATACAATGGAATATTACTCAGCCATAAAAAAGAATGAAATTGGGTCATTTGTAGAGATGTGGATGGATCTAGAGACTGTCATACAGAGTGAAGTAAGCCAGAAATAGAAAAACAAATATTGTATATTAACACATATATGTGGCACCTAGAAAAATGGTACAGATGAACCGATTTGCAGGGCAGAAATAGAGACACAGATGCAGAGAACAAACGTATGGATACCAAGTGGGGAAAGTGGTGGGGGTGGGGTGGGGATGGTGGTGTGATGAATTGGGAGATTGGGATTGACTTGTATACACTAATGTGTGTAAAATGGATAACTAATAAGAACTGCTGTATAAAAAATAAATAAAATAAAATTCAAAAATTAAAAAAAATACTTTGGTAGATTTATGTCTTTGAAATTCTGCACTCAAAAAATATTAGATAATTATCTTATTTATCATCATCTACATGTGTTACTTATATAGTTCTGAAGAGAGGTTTTCTAGGATATAATTTTATGCTGTCCCATTCATTAGTCACCAGAATATAGGTAACACAAGTCTGGGAGTGGTTGCTATTATATTAGAAAATAAAATTCAAACTTTAAAACAATTTTTTAAAGGGAAATTATGAAACAAAATTAACAAAATGAATGTTAGCAGTGGTAAATATAATGCCTTGGTTTTATATTCAGATAAATAAATTGCATGAACACAGCATGAAAGGGCACTTGCCTAAATAGTATTTTATATGAACAAGATTTTAATATTTTTTGACTGAAAAATCATTACAATGTAAAATAAAGCATTGATAAGTCATCCATTAAATTTGGGTAACATTAACATAAATATGGTAAAGTATAGCTTAAGAGATTCAGACGCAGGAAAACCTTCCTTTCAAGTGTTCAGGCAATAATTGAAAAAGTCTTTATATATTTAAAATCCCCACTGTTCACAAAAGTTACCAACGATTTCAGTAGAAACCAGGCAAGGACAAGCAGGAAAACAAAAGGTCTAGAAACCATTCATGGGAAGAATATTGAAGGGATTTGGGCTCTTTAGCACAGAGAAAATATAAGACTCTCATAGGACAATGATGGCAGTTTTAAATATCTGAATGGATATTATATGGATAAAGTGTTAAGCTTCTCTAAAGATGCAGATGGAAAGCTTGGGACAACAGTAAACATTAGAAAAATACAGATTTAGGTTTAATCCAAGAATATATTTTGCAATAATAGTAATAATTCTTGAAAGCATTCAAGAGAAGCCAAATTATCATTTGTAACAGATATTATACAGAGGCATTTCTACACTGAGTATGAGATTGGGCTAGGGATATCTAGTGTCCTTTTGCTTCCTAAGATTCATTATTCCAAGTACATACGAGCACCTAATGAAAGGAGAGATGATAGAGAAGGCAGGGCTATTTAACGTATATTTTTGGACCAATTTTTTCATCAGTTATATTGATCTTAAGGCTGGAATCGACAGAACAAACGTGCTTAGAAGAATTACGTGTGAGAGAGGTAAGAAAACTGTAAGAAAATACCCAGTCACCTGAGTGTAGTTTATGTAAATACATTTTTTTGTATAGACATATCCTCATTTCTTCCAGGAAAATTATCAAATATGCTTTCACATAAATGTAAAAATCTAGGAACTTCTGAATTAATACTGAAATTTTTAAACTGTTAAAATTATGGTCCTCAAGTGTAAAGATAAAAAACAAAACCAAAAACGTAACATTTGGTAAAATCTATAGTAAAGTATATCTACCAAATATATATAGAATCTTGTTATTAAAATAAGTAACAGATTCATAGTATCATAAACTTTAAAAGTTAACAAAGAGACATCCCTTTAAGACATTATCTTTAACCACAACTTAAGGAAAAGGTTTATTTCTAGTGAAGCAATTTCCTGCACATAAAAACAACAAAGAAAATGTCTAAGTTCACTGTAACATATTGACTGCTGGGAATTAGCAAAAAATAAATAAATAAAAATTTTAAAATTCCCCAATTCAATTGCTCAGCTTTTGCTTTATAGTAAAGGCTCTAAATCTGTCCCAAACTACTGGTGTTTCTAAGATAAAGCACAGAGTTTTCTCTGAGGTTCCCTTGCTACCCGAAATTACACCTCTGCAGAAAATTATTTCAAGAGAGTCACACTAAATACAGAAAGAGAACACCTATCCATATGCTTAACAACTATTTAAAAGATATGAAATCCAAGAACGCAAAATTATATCATATATAATCATTTCCCGTATCTAATATCAGTGTCCATGAGATTAGAACTGTATTTTATATTTTTAGGGACTTGAATTTGTTAGTAATTGTGTGGGTTTGCAAAATGAAATTAGTGTGATAATTATGGTAACTGTGGAATAAGGATAAGATTTTCATTTTTTTAATCAACCATACACCATCCTTGTCCTCAGCCCCAGTGCTGTGGTTGTGTGATTTGAGGTAAATTGTGGATAAATGGATGCATTCATCATTTTTAGGTTTTCTCCAACAGAGGCATCTCTTCTTGTTCCTCTTTTTGAAGATATACATCTCCTGGACTGGGCTAGAGCCAGGATTTAACACATGATGTGACCCTGACACAGTCCTGCTGAAGAAATTGCCTATCCTGGCCTCTGGGGACGTGGAGAAGTGGGGCAGCTGGAGGCAGCAAAGGGACTCAGAAGTGAGGGTGCAGATTGACTCAGATTGCCCAGGGCTGTTCACAGTTAAAACATTATTCCCATTTTACAGATAATGAAATTGAGGCTTAGATAAAGAAATTGTGATCATATAGTGTTATATCATATTGGCATGCTCACTCTTTATTTCCTGAAATATATTTATTAGATTTTACTTGGGTTAAATATAATCTCTTGACTAGCCAAGTTAAACTTCGAAAGATTTACATTTAGAAGATGAACAATCACATAGAATAACAGGTAACCATTTGAAAATTTGAACAAGTGCATGAAAAGTTTGGTATCATTTCAGATATGTTCAAAGTGAACTTTCAGATGTATGTGCAAAGATTCCAACTATAAATATGAATAATTATCTCTTGCAGATAAGTCATCTGATAACTTTCACTTCTAAAAAAAGCTAGTTTTGATTTTTTTCACATTAATGATGACTGATGAAAATATTTGCTCCTACTCCAGAATGCAAACAATAAGAAAGTTCAAATTACCAGACTTTGCTGGAAAAAATACTATAAAAACAGTGTCCATCATGAGTTCACGGTTTTACAATTTCAAAGATATAAAGTGATTATTAGATTTTAAATATTAAATGGCATTGACAGTAACATTGATTTTTAACATTAGCCACCACTGTTAACTTAGAAGAAGTTTAAGTAGCTCTAATAATGCTCTGACTCTTAGCATTAAATCTTTCTATATTATACTCCATTCCTCCTCAGGATAACTGAATTTTTACCTGTTGACTGTATCAGAGGGGCTAGTCTGATGACTGACAACTATCTCATACCCTGTTTCCTTTTCCATTCTAGGAGAGGTTTGCTGTCCACTTCCACAATCATAATCAAACGCATATTACTCTATTTTATGAAAATAAAATATAAGCTATATCCATCTTCCCCCACCTACTAAGCAAAACTGCCACCTCCTCCTTCTCTTCTCTTCCAGGTTGATGAGACTTTAAATTGCTTTCACTCTGCACTACTTCCCACCGCCTTTCCCACAGTAGAATGCTTTCCCTCTACTGACTCTGTCCTCCTCTACCACCTTGGCTCTACTGAGATTGTATAAAAATCTTAATTGCAAGCAATAACTAGGTTTTTCTTTAAGTACATTTCCTCTATTACGAAAATCTTTATTTAGCCATTTTATTGCAAATTTCCAGTCATTGCAATATTATTCACATAGATTCATGCACACATATTCACACATGTACACAAGCGGAGTGTGCAAGTTTCACTGCTTATTACTGTTTCCTTATCACATCTTCTACTCCCTTCTTTAGGTCTCTGTTCTGATTCATTAAAAGTACTTTTAACAAAGTAGTTTTAAAAGTATTTTTGACAAATAGGGTACACAATATGGATATAGTCTCTGAGTCCTTGTCTTCTTGAAAGTTTTTTTTTTTTTCCTGACAGATGAGTGGTGTTTTGGCTAAGTATATATTTCTTCACTGGTAAACGTCTTCCTTCAGTAGTAGTTTGTAGATGTTATTCTATTGTCTTCTAGCTTCGTGTTGCAAATGAGAAGTCTGATGACCGACTATTCTTTTTTTTAAGTTATTTTTATTTTTGCATGAAAGCTTGAATTTTTTTTCTTTATAGGCATGGATTTTGAGAATTTTAGCAAGATACATCCAAGTAATTTCTTTTGTATTCAAGCTTTCCTGTAGCCCTTTCAACATGCATACACAGGGAAATGTTTCTCTAGTATGTTTTAGTTATTGATTTTCCTCCATCTCTAAATTTTTCTTTGTATCTCCTATAAAGCACTGCCTTGAAATGCCTTGTCTCATTTCAACCTTTTCCTTCATGGTTTCATTTCTTTGCATTTTGACTCTGTGTTTTAGATGTTCTAGGCTAATAATCAAATTCTCAGCAGTAACCATCCTCTTCTTTAATTCATTTATTGAATTTCTAAATTCAAATGTTTCTGTCATTCCAGTGTACATTTTTATGCAATAGATTCCTTTGGTTGCTTTTGTTATTATTTTTGTTTGGTGAAAGTAACAGTCTGCCTCCTTCAACTTGTGCTTCCTCCCTAGCTGATGTCTGTGGTGATTACTTTCTTTGATCTTCTGTTTAATTTCTCAGTGCACTCAGGGACATTTTGTTTGTTGTTGTTTGTTGTTTGTTTGTTGTTGGTTTGTTTTGGTTTTTTCTCATGAGCTTTTCTTATGAGAATCAGGGCAAGATGCTATAGAATCTTATGTAGAAACAACCTGTACTTTCTGTTCTGTGGGCCTGTTATATACCAGCTGGCAAGTCACCTGTCCTCCACTGAAGGCATCATAAAGTTTCTCTGCTGTCAGGTTTCCTTGCTGTCAAGGCCAGTACTGTATAGTTCATCTGTTACAAAGGAAGGCATCTACAGTCACCACTGTACCACCAATGCTGCTCATCTGTTACAAAGGAATCATCAGGTAAGTGCTCCTAGGATTGCCCATGTACCAGTTACTGAAATTCATTTCCAAAAGCTACACTTCACTGTAGACAAAGCTAGTTCCACGTATTCTGACCATCATATCCCAAGGACTCTATGCCGTAAAACCACAGGCTCTTATACTCTACCTATGGTGATTAAGTCCTGTGCTCAAGACCTCTCTGCATGGTCTCTGATCAGTCTCTGAGAACCTCAGGAGATTAACATGTTGCCTCCTTAACTTTAATGTATACAAAAATTATCTAGAGATTTTAATAAAATATAAGTTCTGAGTCAGTAGGTCTCCATTTGGGCTCATTTGTCTCCCAGGTGAGGTAGATGTTTCTCGTCTGCAGAACATACTTTGTATAACAAGGGAGTAGTTAATGTAGTTAGTAATGATTTGTAAAGAGAAAAGTAGCAAGAAAGTCTATTCATAGTTCCATATTCCTAAACTTCCTTCTCCAACTCTTTAAGTGCCCTGCCTGTTTGTGCCCTCCATGTGGAGTAGAGAAGACCCAGGGTCACAAGTCTGGCTCGTTGATGAATGATGCTCAATGCTAAAGCCAAATGTCCACTTGTTTCATTTTTGAGAACCTTTCCCCATGAATTTCTTGTTACAATAATTTTCCCACTTGCTGGAACTGCTAATTACAACTGGCTGGAATTCACTGTTTTCATAACATTTTGATATTATTCTTGGCTTCTTTGACTCCATTCTCCACTCCAGTTCTAGTTCCTGACATTTAACTAATTTGCATAATCTGCTCTGATTGTTTGGGACATGGCCTAATACAAAACAATAAGTAGACATAGTAGAGTAATTATGCTGTGGACACTTCAAGTAAGACAATTTACATAGATGCCTCAAATGTTTATTTATGTATTTGCTTGTTTGTTTAAATAAGAAGCATTAAAAAGGACCTCCCTGGTGGCACAGTCAAGAATTTGCCTGCCAGTGCAGGGAATAAGGGTTAGAGGCCTGGTCAAGGAAGACCTCACATGCTGTGGAGCAACTAAGCCAATGTGCCACAACAATTGAGCCTGCACTCTAGAGCCCATGAGCCACAATTACTGAGCCTGCATGCCACAACCACTGAGGCCCATACACCTAGAGCTGTGCTCTGCAACAAGAGAAGCTACTGCAATGAGAAGCCCGTGCACAGCAATGAAGAACCAACACATGCAAAAATAAATAAATAAATAAATTTATTTTAATTTTTTTAAAAAAGTGCTATAAAATTAAATAATTAGCTGATAAAATAATCAATATCTATGTCTAAATATTTCTGTATACCAAAGCCTGTAGGCATCCTCATATTCTAGAACAAATAGTTGTTTGATTCATTCATCCAATAAACATATATTGAAAATCTATTATGTGCCAAGCACCCTGCAAAGTGATTGTGATTTAACACTAAACAAGGCAGGCATTGCTAGTAATCCTTAAATGTCATCAATGATTAGAGAGATTCAGAAATGTACTTTACCAAGTTAAGGGACATCATTAGACTATACAATCTGCATATAAACTGAATTTGGTTAAAGAGCATGTAAAGAAATAATCTCGAGAGCACCAGAATCACAACTAACTGCTGAACAATCATTGACAGGAAGACACTAGAACTCACCAGAAAAGATATCCCACATTCAAAGACAAAGGAGAAGCTGCAATGAGATGGTAGGAGGGGTGAAATCACAAAAAAATCAAATCCCATAACTGCTGGGTGGGTGACTCACACACTGGAGAACAATTATTCCACAGAAGTCCACCCACTGGAGTGAAGGTTCTGAGCCCCACATCAGGCTTCCCAACCTGGGAGTCAGGCAATGAGAGGAGGAATTCCCAGAGAATCAGACTTTGAAGACTAGTGGGATTTGACTGCAGGACTTTGATAGGACTGGGGGAAAAAGAGACTCCACTCTTGGAGGGCCTACACAAACTAGTGTGCACATCAGAACCCAGAGGGAAAGAGCAGTGACCCCATAGGAGACTGAACCAGACCTACCTGCTAGTGTTGGAGGGTCTCCTGCAGAGGCGGGGGGTGGCTATGGCTCACCGTGGGGCCAAGGAATCTGGCAGCAGAAATCCTGGGAAGTACTCCTTGGCATGAGCCCTGGCAGAGTCCACCATTAGCTCCATCAAAGAGCCTGTAGGCTCCAGTGTTGGACTGCCTCAGGTCAAACAACCAACAGGGAGGGAACTCAGCTGCATCCATCAGCAGACAAGTGGATTAAAGTTTTACTGAGCTCTGCCCACGAAGCAACACCCAGCTCTACCCACCACCAGTGCTCCCAACAGGAAGATTGCAAAAGCCTCTTAGATAGCATCATTCACCAGAGGGTAGAGAGCAGAAACAAGAAGAACTAAAATCCTGCTGCCTGTGGAACAAAAACCACAATCACAGAAAGATAGACAAAATGAAAATGCAGGGGACTAGGTACCAGATGAAGGAACAACATAAAACTCCAGAAAAACAATTAAATTAAGTGAAGATAGGAAATCTTCCAGAAAAAAGAATTCAAGATAATGGTAGTAAAGATGATCTAGGAACTTGGAAAAAGAATGGAGGCAAAGATTGAGAAGATGAAAGAAATGTTTAACAAAGACCTAGAAGAATTAAAGAAGAAAAACCGAGAAGGATTAAAGAACAAACAAACAGAGTTGAAAACTACAATAACTGAAATGAAAAATACACTACTAGGAATCAATAGCAGAATAACTGAGGCAGAAGAATGGATAAGTGACCTGGCAGACAGAATGCTGGAATTCACTGCCACAGAACAGAATAAAGGAAGAAGAATGAAAAGAAATGAAGACAGCCTTAGAGACCTCTGCAAAAGCATTAAACACAAAAACATTTTCATTATAGAGGTCCCAGAAGGAGGAGAGAGAGAGAAAGGACCCGAGAAAATACTTGAATAGATTATAGTCGAAAACTTCCCTAACAAGGGAAAGGACATAACCACCCAAGTCTAGGAAGCACAGAGAGTCCCAGGCAGGATAAACCCAAGGAGAAACATGCCAACACATATAATAATCAAATTGACAAAAATTAAAGACAAAGAAAAATTATTGAAAGTAACAAGGGAACTCCCAGAAGGTAAACGGCTGATTTCTCAGCAGAAACTCTACAAACCAGAAGAGAGTGGTATGATATATTTAAAGTGATGAAAGGGAGCAACCTACAACCAAGATTACTCTACCCAGCAAGGATCTCAGTCAGATTCAATGGAGAAATCAAAAGCTTTACAGACAAGCAAAAGCTAAAATGATTTAACATCACTAAACCAGCTCTACAGCAAATGCTAAAGGAACTTCTGTAATTGGGAAACACAAGAGAAGAAAAGAACCTACAAAAACAAACCCAGAACTATTAAGAAAATGGTAATAGGCATATACACATCAATAATTACCTAAATGTGAATGGATTAAATGTTCCAAACAAAAGACACAGGTGCACTGAATGGATACGAAAACAAGACCCATAAATATGCTGTCTACAGAGAAACACTTCAGACCCAGGGACACACATAGACTGCAAGTGGGGGGAAGGAAAAAGATATTCTATGCAAATGGAAATTAAAAGAAAGCTGAAGTAGTAATACTCATATCAGATGAAATAGACTTTAAAATAAAGAATGTTACAAGATACAAGGAAGGACACTACATAATGATCAAGGGATCAATCAAGAAGAAGATATAACAATTATAAATATATATGCACCCAACATAGGAGCACCTCAATACATAAGGTAACTGCTAACAGCTATAAAAGAGGAAATTGACAGTAGCACAATAATAGTGGGGGAGTTTAACACCTCACTTACACCAATGGACAAATCATCCAAAATGAAAATAAATAAGGAAACACAAGCTTTAAATGACACAATAGACCAGGTAGATTTAATTGATATTTATAGGACATTCCACCCAAAAAAACAGCAGATTACACTTTCATCTCAAGTGCATACAGAACATTCTCCAGGATAAATCACATCTTGAGTCACAAATCCAGCCTCAGTAAATATAAGAAAATTGAATTCATATCAAGCATCTTTTCCGACCACAACACTATGAGATTAGAAATAAAGTACAGGGAAAAAAAGGGAAAAAACACAAACACATGGAGGCTAAACAATACTTTATTAAATAAACAAGACATCACGGAAGAAATCAAAGAGGAGATCAAAAAAATACCTAGAGACAAATGACAAAGAAAACACGATTGTCCAAAACCTATGGGATGCAGCAAAAGCAGTTCTAAGAGGGAAGTTTATAGAAGTACAATCCTACCTCAAGAAACAAGAAAAATCTCAAATAATAAATAAATAAATCTCAAATAAATAAATAAAAAATCTAACCTTACCCTAAAGGAACTAGAGAAAGAAGAACAAACAAAATCCAAAGTTAATAGAAAGAAAGAAATCGTAAAGATCAGAGCAAGAATAAATGAAGTAGAAACAAAGAAAATGATAGCAAAGATCAATAAAACTAAAAGCTGGTTCTTTGAGAAGATAAACAAAATTGATAAACCATTAGCCAGACTCATCAAGAAAACAAGGGAGAAGACTCTAAATCAATAGAAATAGAAATGAAAAAGAAGTAACAACTCACACTGCAGAAATATAAAGCATCACAAGAGAGTACTACAAGCAACTCTATGCCAATAAAATGGACAACCTGGAAAAACTGGACAAATTCTTAGAAAGGTATAACCTTCCAAGACTGAAGCAGGAAGAAATAGAAAATATGAACAGACAAATCACAAGTAATGAAATAGAAACTAAGATTAAAAATCTTCCAACAAAAGTCCAGGACCAGATGTCTTTACAGGTGAATTCTATCCAACATTTAGAGAGGAGCTAATACCCATCCTTCTCAAACTCTTCCAAAAAATTTCAGAGGGACACTCCCTAACTCATTCTATGAGACCACCATCACACTGATACCAAAACCAGACAAACATACTACAAAAACAGAAAATTACAGACCAATATTACTGATGAATATAGATGCAAAACTCTTCAACAAAATACTAGCAAACAGAATCCAACAACACATTAAAAGGATCATACACCATGATCAAGTGGGATTTATCCCAAGGATGCAAGGATTCTTCAATATATTCAAATCAATCAATGTTATACACCATATTAACAAACTGGAGAATAAAAACCATATGATGGTCTCAATAGATGTAGAAAAAGCTTTTAACAAAATTCAATACCCATTTCTGATAAAACCTCACCAGAATGTGGGCATAGAGGGAACCTACCTGAACATAATAAAGGACATATATGACA
The DNA here is from genome assembly GCA_004363435.1 of Platanista minor. Lineage (NCBI taxonomy): Eukaryota > Metazoa > Chordata > Mammalia > Artiodactyla > Platanistidae > Platanista > Platanista minor. Next base: position 26,003 of record RJWK010025939.1, read on the forward strand.
AACCCACAGCAACCATCATTCTTAATGGTGAAAAACTGAAAACATTTCCTCTAAGATCAGGAAGAAGACAAGGATGTCCACTCTTGCCACTATTATTCAACAGAGTTTTGGAAGTCCTCACTACGGCAATCAGAGAAGAAAAAAGAAATAAAATGAATCCAAATTGGAAAAGAAGAAGTAACTGTCTCTGTTTGCAGATGATATGATACTATACATAGATAATCCTAAAGATGCTGCCATAAAACTCCTAGACTTAATCAATGAATTTGGTAAAGTTGTAGGATACAAACCTAATGCACAGAAATCTCTTGCATTTCTATACACTAACAATGAAAAAGCAGAAAGAGAAATTAAGGAAAGAATCTCATTCACCATTCCAACAAGAAGAATAAAATACCTTGTAATAAACCTACCTAAGGAGGTAACAGAACTGTACTCAGAAAACTATAAGACAATGATGAAAGACATCAAAGATGACACAAACAGATAGAGAGACATATCATGTTCTTGGATTGGAAGAATCAATATTGGGCATAACACTATACTATCTAAAGTCTAGAGATTCAGTGCAATCCCTATCAAATTACCAATGGCATTTTTTACAGAATTAGAACAAAAAAATTTTAAAATTTGTATGGAGACACAAAAGACCCCAAACAGCCAAAGCAATCATGAAGGAAAAAAACAGAGCTGGAGGAATCAGACTCCCTGATTTCAGATTGTACTACAGAGCTACAGTAATAAAGACAGTATGGTACTGGCACAAAAACAGAAATATAGATCAATGGAACATGATAGAAAGGCCAGAGATAAACCAACGTACCTATGGTCAACTAATCTATGACAAAGGAGGAAAGGATATACAATAGAGAAAAGACAGTCTCTTCAATAAGTGGTGCTGAGGAAACTGGACAGCTACATGTAAAAGAATGAAATTAGAGCACTCTCTAACACCATACACAAAAATAAACTCAAAATGGATTAAAGACCTAAATGTAAAACTCTTAGAGGAAAACACAGGAAGAACACTCTTCGGCATAAATCACAACATGGCCTGTTTTGAGTCACCTCCTAGAGTAATGGAAATAAAAACAAAAATAAACAAACGGGACATAACGAAAGTAAAAAGTTTTGCACAGCAAAGGAAACTATAAACAAGAGGAAAAGAAAACCCTCAGAATGGGAGAAAATGTTTGCAAAAGAATCAACAAAGGATTAATCTCCAAAATATATAAATAGCTCATGCAGCTCAATATTAAAAAAAACAAACAACCCAATTAAAAAAAAGTGGGCAGAAGGGCTTCCCTGGTGGCACAGTGGTTGAGAGTCCGCCTGCCAATGCAGGGGACACGGGT
>RJWK010025940.1:0-27356 GCA_004363435.1 Platanista minor
TTTCCCTGAAATTCTAAAATTACTAGAATACAGTAAATTAAAAGCAAAGTATATAATGTAGTTTCTTAAGGAATGATTTGATTGTTTTTAAAGTCAAGTAATTTAGGTTTTTCTAAGTAAAACAATGGATTTTGCAGCAAGAGGATCTTTTGGCACCATGAATAGATTCTTAGTCATTTGCCACAGTTGTGTTTATGTTTCCTTAGTAACTTACACTGTATCGTCCTATAATCAATAAGGATAATAAAATTGCCCTTAGCCTGATTCTCTTTTGAGGAGGGCAATAATGTTTGCAGTACCACCCATCAAATATTTCCCACTCTGCAGTCCAAGGTGAAAGTTTCCTAGGAAACGAAATAGTGAGGCAAATCAGTGCTAAGATACAAGGGCTAGTGGAAAGGCAGAGAAGCAAGACCATGATAAATATTTTCTTAACAGTCTTATTTAAAAAATTTTCTTGGGTAGAGCTAGTAACAAATATAATTGTGTTAATATCAAAAAAGCCAGTAATAATTTATTATATATATGTATATGGCCTCCTAAAGCAGGTATATCTTTTATAACTTGCAACATGTTGCTAGTTCCCTCTTTTCAGTTGTACATTTGTTTTTAATCCTTGAAATTTAAAATTCCACAAACGATTTTTCCCTCAAACTGCTTCTATTTATTATCAACAACAAAATCTGATCCTTTACCCTCACTCAGAACCTACTACTACTACTATTACCACTTCTCTTTCCCTCCAATCTCTATTGTCATTTATTAATTTATATCTATCAATCTATCAATCCGGGGTTTGTATTTACACCCCATTGAAATTCTTTGTAGTGTCTTCTTGGAACTTCATAGCAAAAATGATAAAATACACTAACTAGTATTAATTGAGCATTTATCACATGTTAAAAATTGTACTAAATGTTGTCATGTATACTGTGATTGCCTCTATTTTACAGTTGAGGAAATTGAGGAATGAGGATGTTAACTTTCTGATTTATGAATGGAATCAAATCTGTAGCACAGTAAGTTTAACAAATGTACTAAACTGCCTCTGAAGTAGTAGACACATCCCTTCTTCTAATAGCCATTAATTGGATAGTATACTATTGGGTCTTGGAGTGAGAGGAAACAAGAATATAGGCCTATTATCTGACAGGAAAGGTATGAATGCAACAGCAAAACTATCTCCTATAACTGATCCAACCATTCCAATCCCCCAACTTGTTGGACAGCAATATTTAAAACATATAGATAAAGTTCTAACTTGTCACTTTACCATATTTCTGTATTCTTCAGTGAAGCATTTTTTTCTAATATCATTTTTTCTATGAATTCTTACTTTCAGGGTGCCCCCTTCTGTGACTTTCTTTACAAGAAGGCACCTGGAAAAATGGGGGGAGGGAATGCTTACATTACTTTATGGCAATGGAGTTGTGTATGTGAGTGAGGATACTGCATCCCTGATGAAGCCATAGCTATTGAGCAGCTGATTCAGCATAATCCCTGGATCATTTTCCCAGTCCCATTCCTATTCCTAGTACAAGGCATCTTCATCCTGACATAGGTCTCGATTGTTACTCTACTCATGCTTTCCACACATATCTATTTCTCACTAGAGATGGGGAACTTCTGCATGCTATCTGAAGGCCTTGTTGCATCAGAAGCACTGCATCAGGTTCATTTATTTACCTGTGTCACAATTGTGTTACCACTACTGCTACAACCACCACCACCATTACCACTCACCATATCAGTGGTCTCTTTTCAGATTTCCAAATAAAAAGTGAATCACAAACCCTGCTAAAAGCTGGAAAATAATGAATCTCATATGTCAATACCCAATTATTTTCTAAATGTATGTGTATTCCTACAGTTACTTGGGCTAGAGTTTCCTTTTCTTTTTATCTTTTTTGCAGACTTTTCCTCGGTCTTTTTCTTCTCTTTTGAGAGGTAACTTCTATATTGCTCCTTTCCCTGGAAAAAAAATAGCATATTTTGTACAGTGACATAAAACACAATTAGGGAATTATTTTTTTAAATATTTTATGTGATTATTCTAAAAACTTAACTACATCAACTACTTATTTCTGTCAGTTATCATAATAATTTTTGCAGTATTATTAAAAACTTTCATGGCATTTAACAACTGACTAATATTCAATCAGTTGATTTAACTCAAGCTGAGTATACCTATTGGCTTAAAATTATTTAAAATTTCAAATCTCACTTTGCCTTAGAAAAAAACATTGCAGTGGAGTTTGTTCACTTGTTTATTTTTGTTTTTTATTCAAATATTTTTTCTGCAGTTAAGATTATTTCCATAACATATATTGCCTCCAGAAGTCAAATTAAAGGACCAAAGAATATGAACATGCTTTTAAAACACTTATGCTTAAAAATGAGTATTTACAAAATAATAAAATACAGAAAAGTACAAAAAAAGTTAAAAATCAACCCAGATCAAATCAATCTTGCGGGTTTTGTTTTGTAATTTGTAACTTTCTACATTTGAAGAAAATTACTTGTATTATCAGAAATATACTTATTTTTGGGCTTCCCTGGTGGCACAGTGGTTGAGAGTCCACCTGCCGATGTAGGGGATGCGGTTTCGTGCCCCGGTCCGGGAAGATCCCACATGCTGTGGAGCGGCTGGGCCCGTGAGCCATGGCTGCTGAGCCTACACGTCTGGAGCCTGTGCTCCGCAACGGGAGAGACCACAACAGTGAGAGGCCAGTGTACCACAAAAAAAAAAAAAAAAAAAAAAAGAAAGAAATATACTTATTTTATTATATTAAACCCCTCTTCACCTACCACTGATATTTGGGTAGTATACTGCCAGTCTTTACACACAAACACACACACACACAAACACACACAGAGGGAAGAAAAAAAAATAAGGCTCTTGTAAACTGATTTCCAGTAAGATTCCACTGATTTTTACTTACCTTGGCAATTTGTGAGAGCACCCCGACTTACTAAGCACCCCTGTCATTGTGTTTTCTCAATAAACTCTGTCAATTGACATATTTTTTAAATAGCCTGAAATTGCTTATAAAATATAGTTATTTGATTACTAGTGAGGTTAAACATTTTTTACAAATTTTATTTACATTTGAATTTCCACTTTAGAGAAGAGTAAAATTTAATCTTTTTCCGTTATTTTTTTTTTAACAACTTTTTTGGAGTATAATTTCTTTACATTGGTGTGTTAGTTTCCTCTTATAACAAAGGGAATCAGCTATAAATATACATATATCACCATATCCCCTCCCTCTTGCGTCTCCCTCCCCCAGTCCCTATCTTACCCCTCTAGATGGTCACAAAGAGCCAAGCTGATCCACTTGTGCTATGCAGCTGCTTCTCACTAGCTATTTCACATTTGGTAGTGCATATACATCAATGCCACTCTCTCACTTTGTCCAAGGTTACCCTTCCCCCTCCCCGTATCCTCAAGTCCATTCTCCACGTCTGTGTATTTATTCCTGTACTGCCCCTCAGTTCTTCAGAATCTTTTTTTTTTTTTTAGATTCCATATATATGTGTTAGCATATGGTATTTGTTTTTCTCTTTCTGACTTAATTCACTCTGTATGACAGATTCTAAGTCCAACCACCTCACTACAAATAGCTCAATTTTGTTTCCTTTTATGGCTGAGTAATATTTCATTGTATATATGTGCCACATCTTCTTTATCCATTCATCTGTGGATGGACACATAGGCTGCTTCCATGTCCTGGTTACTGAAAATAGTGCTGCAAAGAACAGTGTGGTACATGATGCTTTTTGAACTATGGTTTTCTCAGGGTATATGCCCAGTGGTGGGATTGCTGGGTTGTATGGTATACTAGTTTTTTAAGGAACCTCCATAATGTACTCGAAAGTGGCTGTATCAATTAACATTCCCACAAAAAGTGCAGAAGGCTTTCCTTTTCTCAACACCATATCCAGCATTTATTGTTTGTAGTTTTTATGATGATGGCCACTCTGACTGGTGTGACGTGATACCTCATTGTAGTTTTGATTTGCATTTCTCTAGTGATTAGTGATTTTGAGCATCCTTTCATATGTTTGTTGGCAATCTGTATATCTTCTTAGGAGAAATGTCTATTTAGGTCTTCTACTCATTTCTGGATTGGGTTGTTTGTTTTTTGATATTGAGCTGCATAAGCTGCTTGTATATTTTGGAGACTAATCCTTTGTCAGTTGCTTCATTTGCAAATATTATCTCCCATTCTAAGGGTTGTCTTTTTGTCTTGTTTATGGTTTCCTTTACTGTGCAAAACCTCTTATGTTTCATTAGGCCCCATTTGTTTATTTTTTGTTTTTATTTCTGTTTCTCTAGGAGGTGGGTCTAAAAAAAGGATCTTGCTGTGATGTATGTCATAGAGTGTTCTGCCTATGTTTTCTTCTAAGAGTGTTAAGAGTGTCTGGCCTTACATTTAGGTCTTTAATCCATTTTGAGTTTACTTTTGTGTATGGTGTTAGGGAGTGTTCTAATTTCATTCTTTTACAAGTAGCTGTCCAGTTTTCCCAGCACCACTTATTGAAGAGGCTCTCTTTTCTCCATTGTATATTCTTGTCTGCTTTATCAAAGATAAGTTGACCATATGTGTGTGGGTTTATCTCTGGGCTTTCTATCCTGCTCCATTGATCTATATTTCTGTTTTTGTGCCAGTACAAAACTGTCTTGGTTATTGTAGCTTTGTAGTATAGTCTGAAGTCCGGGAGCCTGACTCCTCCAGCTCTGTTTTTCTTTCTCAAGAGTGTTTTGGCTATTCGGGGTCTTTTGGGTTTCCATACAAGTTGTGAAATTTTTTGTTCTAGTTCTGTGAAAAAAGTGTTTGACAGTTTGATAGGGATTGCATTGAATCTCTAGATTGCTTTGGGTACTATAATCATTTTCACAGTGTTGATTTTTCCAATCCAAGAACATGGTATATCACACCATCTGTTTGCATCATTTTAATTTCTTTCAGCAGTGTCTTATATTTTTCTGCATACAGTTTTTTGTCTCCTTAGGTAGGTTTATTCCTAGGTATATTTTACTTTATTTTACAGTGGTAAACGGGAGTGTTTCCTAAATTTCTCTTTCAGATTTATCATCTTTAGTGTATAGGAATGCAAGAGAATGTTGTGCATTAATTTTGTATCCTGTTACTTTACGAAATTCATTGATTAGATGTAGCAGTCTTCTGGTAGCATCTGTAGGATTCTCTATGTATAGTATCATGCCATCTGCAAACAGTGACAATTTTACTTCCTCTTTTCCAATTTGGATCCCTTTTATTTCTTTTCTGTCTCTGAATACTGTGGGTAAAACTTTCAAAACTATGTTGAATAATAGTGTTGAGAGTTGGCAAAGTTGTCTTGCTTCTGATCTTAGTGGAAATGGTTTCAGTTTTTCACCATTAAAAATGATGTTTAAATAAATAAACCCATATACATGTCCTTTATTATGTTGAGGTAAGTTCCCACTGTGCCTACATTCTGGAGGGCTTTTATCATAAATGCATGTTGAATTTTGTCAAAAGCTTTTTCTGAATTTATTGAGATGATCATATGGTTTTTTGTTTTTTTTTACAGGTTTCACTTTCTTATTTCATTCTTTTTTTTAACATCTTTATTGGAGTATAATTGCTTTACAATGGTGTGTTAGTTTCTGCTTTATAACAAAGTGAATCAGTTATACATATGCATAAGTTACCATATCTCTTCCCTCTTGTGTCTCGCTCTCTCCCACCCTCCCTATCCCACCCCTCTAGATGGTCACAAAGTACCAAACTGATCACCCTGTGCTCTGCGGCTGCTTTCCACTAGGTATCTATTTTACGTTAGGTAGTGTACATATGTCCATGCCACTCTCTCACTCTGTCACAGCTTACCCTTCCCCCTCCCCATATCCTCAAGTCCATTCTCTAGTAGGTCTCTGTCTTTATTCCCATCTTGCCCCTAGGTTCTTCATGACTTTTTTTTTTTCTTAGATCCCATATATATTTGTTAGCATACATTATTTGTTTTTCTCTTTCTGACTTACTTCACTCTGTATGACAGACTCTAGGTCCTTCCACCTCACTACAAATATTTCCATTTCGTTTCTTTTTATGGCTGAGTAATATTCCATTGTATATATATGCCACATCTTCTTTATCCATTCATCTCTTGATGGACACTTAGGTTGCTTCCATCTCCTGGCTATTGTAAATAGAGCTGCAATGAATATTTTGGTACATGACTCTTTTTGAATTATGGTTTTCTCAAGGTATATGCCCAATAGTCGGATTGCTGGGTCTTATGGTAGTTCTCTTTATAGTTTTTTTTTAAGAAACCTCCATACTGTTCTCCATAGTGGCTGTATCAATTTACATTTCCACCAACAGTGCAAGAGTATTCTCTTTTCTCCACACCCTCTTCAGCATTTATTGCTTGTAGATTTTTTGATGATGGCCCTTCTGAATGGTGTGAGATGATACCTCATTGTAGATTTGATTCGCATTTATTGAATGATTAATGATGTTGAGCATTCTTTCATGTGTTTGTTCACAATCTGTATATCTTCTTTGGAGAAAGATCATATGGTTTTTGTCCTTCAGTTTGTTAATATGTTGTATCACATAGTTTGATTTGCATATATTGAAGAATCCTTGAATTCTTGGGGTAAACTCCAATTGATCATGCTGTATGATCCTTTTAATGTGCTGTTGGATTCTGTTTGCTAGTACTTTATTGAGGATATTTGCATCTATGTTCATCAGTGATATTGACCTGTATTTTTCTTTCTTTGTAATATCTTTGTCAGGTTTTGGTATCAGGGTGATGGTGGCCTCATAGAATGAGTTTTGGAGTGTCCCTCACTCTGTTATATTTTGGAAGAGTTTGAGAAGGATAGGTGTTAGTTCTTCTCTAAATGTTTAATAGAATTCTCCTGTGAAGGCATCTTGCCCTGGGCTTTTGTTTGTTGGAAGATTTTTTATCACAGTTTCAATTTCAGTTCTTGTTATTGGTCTGTTCATATTTTCTATTTTTTCCTTGTTCAGTCTTGGAGGTTGTGCTTTTCTAAGAATTTGTCTATTTCTTCCAGGTTGCCCATGTTACTGGCATATATTTGCTTGTAGTAATCTCTCATGATCCTTTGTATTTCTGCATTATCATTTATTACTTCTCGTTTTTCATTTCTAATGCTGTTGACTTGAGTCTTTTCCATTCTTTTCTTGATGAGTCTGGTTAATGGTTTATCAATTTTGTTTATCTCCTCAAAGAACTTGTTTTTAATTTTATTGATCTTTGCTATTGTTTCCTTCATTTCTTTTCATTTATTTCTGATCTAATTTTTATGACTTCTTACCTTCTAGTAACTTTTATTCCTTCTTTCTCTAATGGCTTTATGTGAAAGGTTATGTTGTTTGAGATTTTTTTCTTATTTATTGAGGTAGGATTGTTTTGCTCTAAACTTCCCTCTTAGAACTGCTTTTGCTGCATCCCATAGGTTTTGGGTCATCGTGTTTTCATTGTCATTTGTTTCTAAGTATTTTTTGATTCCTGTTTGATTTATTCAGTGATATCTTGGTTATTTAGTAGCGTATCATTTAGCGTCCGTATGTTTGTATTATTTACAGTTTTTTCCCTGTAAATGATATCTAGTCTCAGAGCATTGTGGTTGGAAAATATACCTGATACAATTCCAATATTCTTAAATTTACCAAGGTGTGATTGTGGCCCAAGATATGATCTATCCTGGAGAATGTTCCATGAGCACTTGAAAAGAATGTGTTTTGTATTTTTGGGGTGGAATGTCCTATAAATATCATTAAGTCCATCATGTTTAATGTGTCATTTAAAACCTGTGTTTCCATATTTATTTTCATTTTGGATGATCTGGCCATTGGTGAAAGTGGGTTTTTATTGTCCCCTACTTTTATTGTGCTACAGGTTATTTCCCCTTTTATGTTTTTTAGCATTTGCCTTATGTATTGAAGGCTCTTATGTTGGATGCATAAATATTTACAATAGCTATATCTTCTTCTTGGTTCGAACCTTGATCATTCTGTAGTGTCTTTCTTTGTCTCTTGTAATAGTCTTTATTTTAAAGTCATTTCATCTGGTATGAGAATAGCTACTCCAGCTTCCTTTTGATTTCCATTTGCATAGAATATCATTTTCTATCCCCTCACTTTCAGTCTGTATGTTTCCCTAGGTCTGAATTTAGTCTCTTGTAGACAGCATATATAAGCGTCTTATTTTGTATCCATTCAGCCAGTCTATGTCTTTTGGTTTGAGCATTTTATGCATTTCATTTAAGATGATTATCAATATGTATATTCCTATTACAATTTTCTTCATAGCTTTGTGTTTGTTATTGAAGGTCTTTTCCTCCTTTTGTGTTTCCTGCCTAGAGAAGTTCCTTTAGCATTTGTTTTGAAGCTGTTTCAGTGGTTCTGAATTGCCTTAGGTTTGCTTGTCTGTAAAGGTTTTAATTTCTCCATCAAATCTGAATGACATCCTTACTGGGTAATCTTGGTTGTATGTTTTCCCCTTTCTTCACTTTAAATACGCCCTGTGCCTCCCTTCTGGCTTGCACAGTTTCTGCTGAACAATTAGCTGTTAAACTTATGGCAGTTCCCTTGTATGTTATTCATTGCTATTTCCTTGCTGCTTTTAAAAATTTTGCTTTGCATTTAATTTTTGATAGTTTGATTAATATTTGCCTTGTCCTGTTTCTCCTCGGATTTATCCTGTATGGGACTCTCTGATCTTCCTGGACTTGACTGACTCTTTCCTTTCCCATATTAGGGAAGTTTTCAACTATAACCTCTTCAAATATTTTCTTTTACCCTTTCTTTTTCTCTTCGTCTTCTCAGACCCCTATAATTCTAACGTCTTTTCATTTAATGTTGCTCCAGACGTCTTTGAGACTGCCCTCAATTCTTTTCATTATTTTTTCCTTATTCTGCTCTGTGGTAGTTTTTTTTTCACTATTTCTTCACTATTTTATTTTACTTTTTTATTTTTTTAATTTTTTGGGGGTACATGGGCCTCTCACTGCTGTGGCCTCTCCCATTGCGGAGCACAAGCTCTGGACGCACAGGCTCAATGGCCATGGCTCACGGGCCCAGCCACTCCGTGGCATGTGGGATCTTCCCAGACCAGGGCACGAACCCATGTCCCCTGCATTGTCAGGCGGACTTTCAACCACTGCGCCACCAGGGAAGCCCTCACTATTTTATTTTTTTCACTACTTTTTTTCACCTTTTTCTACTCCGTGGTAGGTTTTTTTTTTCCACTAGTTTATGTCTTCTTCTGCCTCTGTTATTCTGCTATTGATTCCATCTGGAGAATTTTTAATTTCATTTATTGTGTTAGCATGATTTTTTGTTTGCTCTTTAGTTCTTCTAGGTCCTTGTTAAACTTTTCTTATATTTTCTCCATTCTATTTCCAAGATTTTGTATCATCTTTACTAGCATTTCGCTGAATTCTTTTCAGGTAGCCTGCCAATTTCCTCTTCATTTTTTTGGTCTGGTGAGTTTTTACTTTGCTCCTTCTTCTGCTGTGTATTTATCTGTTTTCTCATTTTTGCTTAAGTTACTGTGTTTGGGGTCTCCTTTTCACACGCTGCAGGTTCGTAGTTTCCATTTTTTTTCGTGTCTGCCCTCGAGTGCATAAGTATGGTTCAGTGGGTTGTGTAGGCTTCCTGGTGGAGGGGATTGGTGCCTGTGTTCTGGTGAATGAGGCTGGATCTTGTGTTCCTTTTCATCAGGGGCTAGTCCAGTGGTGTGCTGTGGTGTGTCAGTGAACTTATTATGATTTTATGCAGCCTCTGTGCTAATGGGTGTTTTGGTGGTCCTGTCTCGCTAGTTTTTTGGCATGAGTATCCAGCACTGGAACTGGCTTGTCATTGAGTGGAGCTGGGTCTTAGCATTAAGATGGAAATCTCTGGGAGAGCTCTCCCCAATTGATATTACATTGGGCCTGTAAGTCTCTCGTGGCCCAATGTCCTAAACTCGGCGGTCACTCCTCAGAGGCTCAGGCCTGACACCCAGACAGAGAACTAAGACCCTGTCAGCCACACAGCTCAGAAGAAAAGGGAGGGAAAAAAAAAACAAAGAAAAATAAAATAAAATAAATAAAATAAATTTATTAAAATGAAGAAAAAATATTATTAAAATAAAAAAGTAAAAGTAATTAAAAAGAGGGCAAGAAAACCTATGAACAAATCCACTAATGATAACAAGCACTAAAAACCATACTAAGGGGCTTCCCTGGTGGTGCCGTGGTTGAGAGTCCGCCTGCCGATGCAGGGGACACGGGTTCGTGCCCCGGTCCGGGAAGATCCCACATGCCGCGGAGCGGCTGGGCCCATGAGCCATGGCTGCTGAGCCTGCGTGTCTGGTGCCTGTGCTCCACAACGGGAGAGGCCACAACAGTGAGAAGCCCACATACTGCAAAAAAAAAAAAATACTAAGATAAACATAAATATTAGAATCTTGTCAGTCACTTACAGCAAACCCCAAGTCTACAGTTGCTCCCAAAGTCCACCACCTCAATATTTGGGATGTTTCTTTGTCTATTCAGGTATTCCACAGAAGCAGGGTGCATCAAGTTAATTGTGTATCATTGATCCACTGCTCCTGAGGCTGCACAGAGAAATTACCCTTTCTCTTCTTTGTTCGCACAGCTCCTGGGATTCACCTTTGTGTTTGGCCCCACCTCTGCATTTAGGTCACCCTCTGGCATCCGTTCTTCACCCAGACAAGATGAGGTTAAAGGAGCAGCTGATTAGGGGGCTCTGGTTCACTCAGACTGGGGGAGAGAGGGTACAGTATGCAGGGCGAGCCTCTGGCATTAGAGACCGGAGTGACATTGCAACAGCCTGAGGTGTGCCATGTGTTCTTCCAGGGAAGTTGTCCCTGAATCACAGGACCCTGACAGTGGCAGACTGCATATGTTCCCAGGTGGGGTGGTGTGGATAGTGACCTGTGCTTGCACGTAGGATTCTTGGTGGCTGCAACAGCAGCCTTAGCATTTCTTGCCCAACTCTGGTGTCTGTGATGATAGACACAGCTCAGACCCCTCTCTGAAGCTCGGTTAATCAGTGCTCTGAATCTCCTCTCCTTGTGCATCCTGAAACAATGGTCTTTTGACTCTTAGGCAGATCCGGATATTTTCCTGGACTCCCTCCCAGTTAGCTGAGGCTCACTAGCTCCCTTCAGGCTGTGTTCATGCTGCCAACCCCAGTCCTCTCCCTGAGATCTGAACTCCAAAGCCCAAGACTCAGCTCCTATCCCCCACTCACACCAGCAGGTGAGCAAACAAGCCTCTCAGGCTGATGAGTGCTGGTCGGCACTGATCCTCTATGCGGGAATTTCTCCACTTTGCCCTCTGTACCTATATTGCTGCACTCTCCTCCATGGCTCTGCAGCTTTCCCCCCCACACCCTCTTTCCATCTGTGAAGGGTTTTCCTAGTGTATGGAAACTTTTCCTCCTTCACAGCTCCCTCCCAGAGGTGCAGGCCCTGTCCCTATTCTTTTGTCTTAGTTTTGTCTTTTTTCTTTTGCTCTACCAATGTATATGGGGAGTTCTTACCTTTTGGGAAGTCTGAGGTCTTTTGCGAGCGTTCAGTAGGTGTTCTGTAGGAGTTGTTTCACATGTAGATTATTTCTGATGTATTTGTGGGGAGGAAGGTGATCTCCACATCTTACTTCTCTGCCATCTTGAAGGTCCTCTCCATTATTTCTTGAATTCATACTTGTTTTCATTTTTATTTACGTGATCTCTCTGTATATAAAACATGAATAATTTGATAATCATGTTACAATATTTTTTATGGTCTGTTGAAACATTTTAATTTTATGACATTTTATTATATGAAGACAATTTTATTGGATTTTTATTTATTTATTTATTTATTTATTTATTATTATTTATTTATTTATTTATTTATTTATTTATTTTGCAGTATGCGGGCCTCTCACTGCTGTAGCCTCTCCCATTGTAGTGCACAGGCTCCAGACGCACAGGATCAGCAGACATGGCTCATGGGTCCACCTGCTCCACAGCATCTGGGATCTTCCTGGACTGGGGTATGAACCTGTGTCCCCTGCATTGGCAGGCGGACTCTCAACCACTGCTCCACCAGGAAAGCTCTGTGTTTTTATTTTTAAAATTGTGTTCCTGTTAGGAAATTCAGGAAATGAGACTCTTCTGTGGAATAAATTAAAGTCTTCCATAATTTCACCAACTGGGCTTGATTACTATAAATATAGTTTTTTCTAGTCTTATGTATATATATATATATATATATATATATATATATATATATGTCTTCTAATTTTTAAAACAAAATTAAGATTGAAATATAGATTTATGGTTACATTTTGATTTATTTATTTGGAAAATATTTATTAGCATTTATCATATGCCCAGCTCTGTGCTGGTTGTTGAGGAATTTAAAGAAAGTGTGAACAAAGTAATTTAACTAAGGTCACTGGACTATATTTATTGGGGTAGTGAAACAAATAATGAGGTAATTTCAATTTAGTGTACTTTGGAAAAAAGTTCTCTTTTCCCTAGTATCCTACTCTATGAATTAATCTTGATTTTTTTAAATTGGGAATTTATATGAGCATTTATAAGATTCTTAATGTATGCAGTAAAACAGCCTTGTAGAGAATCAGGATTATTTAATAATTTCATGAACAATGTTTTAAAATGGCAGTAAAGTTGAGCATTATACTTTTTAAGAAAACTCACTAATTTGGTGGAAAATTTCTTCTCATTGGTATTTTGATTTTCTTTTTTCACTACTGGCATTAAACACTTTTTCATATGCTTATGGCCATTTGCTTTTTCTCAGTGATATTCCTTTTCATGACGTTTACTTATTTTTCTATTAGTATGTTTCTCTCTTGCATATTATCTTGCTAAAACACTCTTTATATTAATTCTATCAAATTTTTCTTTTTCCTTAATATGTCTCCTTTTTTCATTTTTAATTTCTCTTGTGATATTGTTCATGAGCTTGTTTCTTTCTTATGGACTTTCATAATATTTAAAATTTTATGAAGTCAGATCAATCAATCTTTTATGCCTTATATTTTGTTTAGTAAAATCTTTCCAAAACCTCCAGTCATATAAATATACACCCATGTTTTCTTCCAAAACATTTTATTTTCTCTTAGAATATTTAATACTTTAACCCATTAAAAACTTATTTTGGGTTGTTAAGTGATGCAAAAAGTAGCCCTCCTGCCCACCAACCCTCAATACTATCATTACCCCCGGAATCAGTCAGTCACACCAACATTTTCATACTGATTTAAAATGCCATTGCCATTGTATGCTAAGTGCTTATTTGTTCTTCAGTATGTAGTTGAGTTTCATATTTCACTACGCACAGTACAGTGGTTCAGAGGGAAGACTTTGGAGTCATACAGGCCATCATTTACTAGTTTTGAGCCTTTTAGAAAGTTACGTTTTGTGCCTCAATATTCCCATGTATAAAATTGAGATAATAATGGTGTCTACTTCTTAGGATTAGGAAAGGGTTAAAGGAGATAATATGTGTAAAGTGGTTTATATTAACAAATACGTGGGTGCTATTAAAAGCAGTGTTTGATATAGAATGAACAATCAATGAACTCCAGTAATCACTGTATCTGTTTGTCAATTCCTATGCCAAAACGTAAGTTAATTTTTAATAATTTTAAAACACGTTTTAATAAGCCGTGTGGTATTCTCTCCTTATTGTTCTTTTACAAAATATTTTTTGCTATGTTTGCCCATTTATTCTGCCTGATGAACTTTGAATGTGTTCTAGGTGTTTTTATGTGTTCTAGGTGTTTCTTTTTTTTAATAGTCCTATTATGGCTCTCATTGAAATTGAATAACATTTATTATATATTTTTCATCTTTTATTTTTCAAGCAGTAAATGTATTTTAGTAAATCTTACTTGTTCCTTCATAGAAGGCTTATACATTTCATCTTACAGTTATTTCACTGTGCTGTGTTTTTAATTGAATTTGTTAGTGGAACTTTTTTAAATTTTTATATTAGAGTATATTTGATTAACAATGTTGTAATAGTTTCAGGTGTACAGCAAAGTGATTCAGTTATACATATACATTTATCTACTCTTTTTCAAATTCTTTTCCCAGTTAGGTTATTACAGAATATTGAGCAGAGTTCCTGTGCTATTAAGTAGGTCTTTGTCGGTTATCTAGTTTAAGTATTGTTTTATGTACATGTCAGTCCCAAACTCCCAATCTATCCCTCCCCACCACTTTCCCCCATGGTAACCATAAGTTCAGTCTCTAAGTCTATAAATCTGTTTCTGTTTTGTAACCAAGTTCATTTGTATCATTTTTTTTAGATTACACATATAAGCAATATTATATGATATTTGTCTTTCTCTGACTTACTTCACTTAGTATGATAATCTCCAGGTCCATCCATGTTGCTGCAAATGACATTATTTCACTGATTTTAATAGATGAGTAATATCCCATTGTATATCTGTACCACATCTTTTTTAGCCATTCATCTATCAATGAACATTTGGGTTGCTTCCATGTCTTGGCTATTTTTAAAAAGTAGTTTCTGTTTCACTACTTGAATCAGACAATGAAGAACCAATTACTGGCTCTTCCACTTTCTAGCAGGGTAACTTTGCTCAAATTATTTGATCTCTCTGTGATTTTTTTTTCTTATTGTGAAATAGCAGCTTTATCAAACCCTATCCAATAGGATTGTTATGAGGATGATTATGTGAATTTCTTCTAATTATTGCACTTATTTTTTAGTTGATCCTCTGGAATTTTCCCTGTACTAATCATATTGTCTCTCACAAATTTGTTCCTCACTTCACATTCTTGTACATCTTAATTCAATTTTTATTGAAGTATAGTTGATTTACAATATATTAGTTTCAGGTGTACAGCATAATGATTCAGTATTTTTACAGATTATACACGATTAAAAGTTATTGCAAGATAATGGAAATAATTCCCTGTATCATACAATATATCCTTGCTGCTTACCTATTTTATACATAGTAGTTTTTATCTCTTAATCCTATATCTCTAACTTGCTCCTCCTCACTTTTCTCTTCCAATTTGTAACCACTAGTTTGTTTTCTATGTCACTGTGTCTGTTTTGCTATATACATTAATTTGTAGTTTAAATTTTTTTATTTTTAAATTTTTTTCACAACCTCATTGGAGTATACTTGCTTTAAAATGGTGTGTTATAACAAACTGAATGAATTATACATACACATATGTTTCCATATCTCTTCCCTCTCGTGTCTCCCTCCCTCCCACCCACCATATCCCACACCTCTAGGTGGTCACAAACCACCGAGCTGACCTCCTTGTGCTACGTGACTGCTTTCCACTAGCTATCTATTTTACGTTTGGTAGTGTATATATGTCCATGACACTCTCTCACTTTGTCACAGCTTACCCTTCCCACTCCTGATATCCTCAAGTCCATTCTCTAGTAGGCCTGTGTCTTTATTCCCATCTTACCCTTAGGTTCTTCATGATCTTTTTTTTTTCTCAGATTCCATATATATGTGTTAGCATATGGTATTTATTTTTCACTTTCTGACATACTTCACTCTTTATGACAGACTCTAGGTCCATCCACCTGACTACAAATAAATTAATTTCATTTCTTTTTATGGCTGAGTAATATTCCATTGTATATACGTGCCACATCTTCTTTATCCATTCATCCAAAGATGGACACTTAGGTTGCTTCCATATCCTGGCTATTGTAAATAGTGCTGCAATGAATATTTTGGTACATGACTTTTTTTTAATTGTGGTTTTCTCAGGGTATATGCCCAGTAGTAGGATTGTTGGGTCATATGGTAGTTCTGTTTTTAGTTTTTAAAGTAACCTCCATACTGTTCTCCATAGGGGCTGTATGAAATTACATTCCCACCAGCAGTGCAAGAGTGTTTCATTTTCTCCATACCCCTTCCAGCATTTATCGTTTCTAGATTTTTCGATGATGGCCATTCTGACACATGTGAGATGATATCTCATTGTAATTTGATTTGCATTGCTCTAATGATTAACGATGTTGAGCATTCTTTCATATGTTTGTTGGCAATCTGTATATCTTCTTTGGTGAAATGTCTATTTAGGTCTTCTGCCCATTTTTGGATTGGGTTGTTTTTTGTTGTTGTTGTTGTTATTGAGCTACATGAGCTGTGGGTAAATCTTGGAGATTAATCCTTTGTCAGTTGCTTCATTTGCAAATATTTTCTCCCATTCTGAGGGTTGTCTTTTGGTCTTGTTTATGGTTTCCTTTGGTGTGCAAATGCTTTTAAGTTTCATTAGGTCTCATGTGTTTATTTATTTATTTATTTATTTTGCAGTACATGGGTATCTAACTGTTGTGGCCTCTCTCGTTGCGGAGCACAGGCTCTGGATGCGCAGGCTGAGCGACCATGGCTCACGGGTCCAGCCACTCCGCGGCATGTGGAATCTTCCCAGACTGGGGCACGAACCCATGTCCCCTACATCGGAAGGCAGACACTCGACCACTGCACCACCAGGGAAGCCCCTATTTTTGTTTTTTATTCCATTGCTCTAAGAGGTGGGTCAAAAAGGATCCTGCTGTGATTTATGTCATAGAGTGTTCTGCCTATGTTTTCCTCTAAGAGTTTGATAGTTTCTGGGCTTTCATTTAGGTCTTTAATCCATTTTAAGCTTATTTTTGTGTAAGGCGTTAGGGATTGTTCTAGTCTGATATTTTACAAGTACCTGTCCAGTTGTCCCAGCACCACTTATTGAAGAGGCTGTCTTTTCTCCACTGTATTTTCTTGCCTCCTTTATCAAAGATAAGGTAACCATATGTGCGTGAGTTTATCTCTGGGCTTTCTATCCTGTTCCATTGATCTATATTTCTGTTTTTGTGCCAGTACCATACTGTCTTGATTACTGTAGCCATTGTAGTATAGTCTGAAGTCAGGGAGCATGATTCCTCCAGCTCCGTTTTTCTTTCTCAAGATTACTTTGGCTCTTTGGCGTGTTTTGTGTTTCCATACAAAATTGTGTAATTTTTTGTCCCAGTTCTGTGAAAAATGCCAGTGGTGGTTGGATAGGGATTGCATTGAATCTGTAGATTGCTTAGGGTAGTAGAGTCATTTTTAAATTGTTGATTCTTCCAAACCAAGAACATGGTTTATCTCTCCATCTATTTGTATCATCTTTAATTTCTTTCATCAGTGTCTTATAATTTTCTGCATACAGGTCTTTTGTCCCCTTAGGTAGGTTTATTCCTAGATATTTTAATATTTTTGTTGCAATGGTAAATGGGAGTGTTTTCCTGGTTTCACTTTCAGATTCATCATCATTAGTGTATAGGAATGCCAGAGATTTCTGTGCATTAATTTTGTGTGCTGCTACTTTACCAAATTCATTGATTAGCTCTAATAGCTTTTTGGTAGCATCTTTAGGATTCTCCATATAGAGTATCATGTCGTCTGCAAACATTGATAGCTTTACTTCTTCTTTTCCAATTTGGATTCTTTTATTTCTTTTTCTTCTCTGATTGCTGTGGCTAAAACTTCTAAAACTATGTTGAATAACACTGGGGAGAATGGACAATCTTGTCTTGTTCCTGATCCTGGTGGAAATGGTTTCAGTTTTGCACAACTGAGGATGATGTTGGCTGTGGGTTTGTCATTTATGGCCTTCATTATTTTGAGGAAAGTTCCCTCTATGCCTACATTCTGCAGGGTTTTTTTCATAAATGGGTGTTGAAATTTGTCAAAAGCTTTCTATGCATCTATTGAGATGATCATATGGTTTATCTCCTTCAATTTGTTAATATGGTGTATCACGTTGATTGATTTGTGTATACTGAAGAATCCTTGCATTCCTGGAATAAAACTAACTAGATCATGGTGTATGATCCTTTAATGTGCTGATCAATTCTGTTTGCTAGTATTTTGTTGAGGATTTTTGGATCTAGGTTCAACAGTGATATTGGCCTGGAGTTTTATTTCTTTGTGACATCTTTGTCTGGTTTTGGTATCAGGGTGATGGTGGCCTCGTAGAATGTGTTGGGAAGTGTTCCTCCCTCTGCTATATGTTGGAAGAATTTGAGAAGACTAGGTGTTAGCTCTTCTCTAAATGTTTGATAGAATTCACCTGTGAAACTATCAGGTCCTGGGCTTTTGCTTGTTGGGAGATTTTTTTTTTATCTTTATTGAGGTATAATTGCATTACAACCGTTTGTTATTTTCTGCTTTACAACAAAGTGAATCAGCTTTACATATACATATGTTCCCATATCTCCTCCCTCTTGCCTCTCCCTCCCTCCCATCTTCCCCATCACACCCATCCAGATGGTCACAAATCACCAAACTGATCTCCCTGTGCTTTGCGGCTGCTTCCCACTAGCTTTCTATTTTACAGTTGGTAGTGTATGTATGTCCACGCCACTCTCTCACTTTGTCACAGCTTACCCTTCCCCCTCCCCATATCCTCAAGTCCATTCTCTAGTAGGTCTGTGTCTTTATTCCCGTCTTGCCCTTAGGTAC
Source organism: Platanista minor (assembly GCA_004363435.1). Classification (NCBI taxonomy): domain Eukaryota; kingdom Metazoa; phylum Chordata; class Mammalia; order Artiodactyla; family Platanistidae; genus Platanista; species Platanista minor. Next base: position 18,551 of record RJWK010025940.1, read on the forward strand.
TTCACAACATTTATTTTTATCTTAGATTCCATTTATATGTGTTAGCATACAGTATTTGTCTTTCTCTTTCTGACTTACTTCACTCTGTATGACAGACTCTAGGTCCATCCACCTCACTACAAATAATTACTTTTCAATTTTTTTTAAGGCTGAATAATATTCTATTGTATATATGTGCCACATCTTCTTTATCCATTCATCCGATGATGGACACTTAGGTTGTTTCCAACTCCTGGCTATTGTAAATAGAGCTACAAGGAACATTTTGGTCCAAGACTATTTTTGTTTTGTTTTGTTTTGTTTTGTTTTTTATGATACACGGGCCTCTCACTGCTGTGGCCTCTCCCGCTGTGGAGCACAGGCTCCAGATGTGCAGGCTCAGCGGCCTTGGCTCACTGGCACAGCCGCTCCATGGCACGCGGGATCATCCCAGACCAGGACACGAACCCATGTCCCCTGCACCAGCAGGCGGACTCCCAACCACTGCACCACCAGGGAAGCCCATGACTATTTTTGAATTATGGTTTTCTCAGGGTATATGCCCAGTAGTGTGATTGATGGGTCATATGGTAGTTATATTTGTAGTTTTTTAAGGAACCTCCATACTGTTCTCCATAGTGGCTATAACAATTCACATTCCCACCACCAGTGCAAGAGTGTTCCCTTTTCTCCACACCCTCTGCTGCATTCATTGTTTCTAGATTTTTTGATAATGGCCATTCTGACTGGTGTGAGATGATATCTCATTGTAGTTTTGATTTGCATTTCTCTAATGATTAATGATGTTGAGCATTCTTTCATATGTTTGTTGGCAGTCTGTATGTCTTCCTTGGAGAAATGTCTGCTTAGGTCTTCTGCCCATTTTTGGATTGGGTTATTTGTTTTTTTCTTATTGAGCTGCATGAGCTGCTTGTAAATTCTGGAGATTAATACTTTGTCAGTTGCTTCATTTGCAAATATTTTCTCCCATTCTAAGGGTTGTCTTTTGGTCTTGTTTATGGTTTCCTTTGCTGTGCAAAAGCTTTGAAGTTTCATTAGGTCCCATTTGTTTATTTTTGTTTTTATTTCCATTTCTCTCGGAGACGGGTCGAAAAGAATCTTGCTGCGATTTATGTCAAAGAGTGTTCTGCCTATGATTTCCTCTAAGAGTTTGATAGTTTCTGGCCTTACATTTAGGTCTTTAATCCATTTTGAGCTTTTTTTGTGTATGGTGTTAGGGAGTGTTCTAGTCTTATACTTTTACATGTGCCTGTCCAGTTTTCCTAGCACCACTTACTGAAGAGGCTGTCCTTTCTCCACTGTACTTTCCTGTCTACTTTATAAAAGCTAAGGTGACCATATGTGTGTGGGTTTATCTCTGGGCTTTCTATCCTGTTCCATTGATCTATATTTCTGTTTTTGTGGCAGTACCAAACTCTCTTGATTACTGTAGCTTTGTAGTACAGTCTGAAGCCAGGGAGCCTGATTCCTCCATCTCTGTTTTTCGTTCTCAAGATTGCTTTGGCTATTCGGGGTCTTTTGTGTTTCCATACAAATTGTTAACTTTTTTGTTCAAGTTCTGTGAAAAATGCCAGTGGTAGTTAGATAGAGATTGCATTGAATCTGTAGATTGCTTTGGGTAGTAGAGTCATTTTCACAATGTTGATTCTTCCAATCCAAGAATATGGTATATGTCTCCATCTATTTGTATCATCTTTAATTTCTTTCATCAGTGTCTTATAATTATCTGCATACAGATCTTTTGTCTCCTTAGGTTGGTTTATTCCTAGATGTTTTATTCTTTTTGTTTCAGTGTTAAATGGGAGTGTTTTCTTGATTTCACCTTCATATTTTTCATCATTAGTGTATAGGAATGACAGAGATTTCTGTGCATTAATTTTGTATCCTGCTACTTTACCAAATTCATTGATTAGCTCTAGTAGTTTTCTGGTAGCATTTTTAGGAATCTCTATGTAGAGTATCATGCCATCTGCAAACAGTGACAGCTTTACTTCTTCTCTTCATATTTGGATTCCTCTTATTTCCTTTTCTTCTCTGATTGCTGTGGCTAAAACTTCCAAGACTATGTTGAATAAGAGTGGTGAGAGTGGGCAACCTTGTCTTTTTCCTCATCTTAGTGGAAATGCTTTAAATATTTTGCCATTGAGGATGATGTTGGCTGTGCGTTTGTCATATATGGCCTTTATTATTTTGAGGAAAGTTCTGTCTATACCTACTTTCTGCAGGGTTTTTATCATAAATGGTGTTGAATTTTGTTGAAATCTTTCTCTACATCTATTGAGATGATTATATGGTTTTTCTCCATCAATTTGTTAATATGGTGTATTACGTTGATTGATTTGCGTATATTGAAGAATCCTTGCTTTCCTGGAATAAACACCACTTGATCATGCTGTATGTCCCTTTTAATGTGCTGTTGGATTCTGTTTGCCAGTATTTTGTTGAGGATTTTTGCATCTAAGTTCATCAGTGATATTGGCCTGTAGTTTTCTTTCTTTGTGACATCCTTGTCTTGTTTTGGTATCAGGGTGATGGTGGCCTCGTAGAATGAATTTGGGAGTGTTCCTCCCTCTGCTATATTTTGGAAGAGTTTGAGAAGGATAGCTCTACTCTAAATGTTTGATAGAAGTCGCCTGTGAAGCCATCTGGTCCTGGGCTTTTGTTTGTCGGAAGATTTTTAATCACAGTTTCAATTTCAGTGCTTGTGATTGGTCTGTTCGTATTTTCTATTCCTTCCTTATTCAGTCTTGGCAGGTTGTACATTTTTAAGAATTTGTCCATTTCTTCCAGGTTGTCCATTTTATTGGCATAGAGCTGCTTGTAGTAATCTCTCATGATCTTTTGTATTTCTGCAGGGTCAGTTGTTACATCTCCTTTTTCATTTCTAATTCTATTGATTTGAGTCTTCTCCCTTTTTTTCTTGGTGATTCTGGCTAATGGTTTATCAGTTTTGTTTATCTTCTCAAAGAACCAGCTTTTAGTTTTATTGATCTTTGCTATCTTTTCCTTCATTTCTTTTTCATTTACCTCTGATCTGATCTATATGATTGCTTTCCTTTTGCTAAGTTTGGGATTTTTTTGTTTTTCTTTCTCTATTTGCCTTAGTTGCAAGCTTAGTTTGTTTATTTGAGATGTTTACTATTTCTTTTTTAGGAATGTGTTGCTATATACTTTCCTCTTAGAACTGTTTTTGCTGAATCCCCTAAGATTTGGGTCTTCATGACTTCCTTGTCATTTGTTCCTAGGTATTTTTTGATTTCCTCTTTGATTTCTTCAGTGATCACTTCCTTATTAAGTAGTGTATTGTTTAGCCTCCATGTGTTTGTTTTTTTTACGAATTTTTCCTGTAATTGATATCTAGTCTTGGAGCATTGTGGTTGGAAAAGACACTTTATACTATTTCATTTTTCTTAAATTTACCAAGGCTTGATTTGTGACCCAAGATACGATGTACACTTGACAATTTTCCATGAACACATGAGAAGAATGTGTATTCTGTTGTTTGTAGATGTAATGTCCTATAAAAATCAATTAAGTCCATCTTGTTTAATGTATCATTTAAAACTTGTGTTTCCTTATTTATTTACCTTTTGGATGATTTGTCCATTGCTGAAAGTGGTGGTGTTAAAATCCCCTACTATGATTGTGTTACTGTTGATTTCCCATTTTATGGCTGTTAGTATTTGCCTTATGCATTGAGGTGCTCCTATGTTAGGTTCATAAATATTTACAATTGTTACATCTTCTTGTATCGACCTCTTGATCATTATGTAGTGTCCTTTTTTGTCTCTTGTAGTAGTCTTTATTTTAAAGTCTATTTTGTCTGATATGAGAATTGCTACTCCAGCTTTCTTTTGCTTTCCATTTACATAGAATATCTTTTTCCATCCCCTTACTTTCAGTCTGTATGTGTCTCTAGGTCTGAAGTGGGTCTCTTGTAGACAGCATATATATGGGTCTTTTTTTTGTATCCATTCAGCCAGCCTCTGTCTTTTGGTGGGAGCATTTAATCCATTTACCTTTAAGGTAATTACTGATATGTATGTTCCTATTCCCATTTTCTTAATTATTTTGGGTTTATTATTGTTGGACTTTTCCTTCTCTTGTGTTCTTGCCTTGGGAAGTTCCTTTCACATTCGTTGTAAAGCTGGTTTGGTGGTGCTGAACTCTCTCTGCTTTTGCCTGTCTGTAAAGATTTTAATTTCTCCTTCAATTCTGAATGAGATCCTTGCTGGGTAGACTGATCTTCATTGTACGTTTTTCTCCTTCATCACTTTAAATATGTCCTGCCACTCCGTTCTGTCTTTCAGAGTTTCTGCTGAAAAATCAGCTGATAACCATATGGTGATTCCCTTGTGTGTTATTTTTTTTCCCTTGCGGCTTTTAATATGTTTTCTTTGCATTTAATTTTTGATAATTTGATTAATAGGTGTCTTGGCGTGTTTTCCTTGAATTTATCCTGTTTGGGACTCTCTGTGCTTCCTGGACTTGATTGACTATTTCCTTTCCCATGTTAGGGAAGTTTTCAATCATAATCTCTACAGATATTTTCTCAGTCCCTTTCTTTTTCTCTTCTTCTTCTGGGCCCCTTATAATTCAAATGTCTTTTCATTTAATTTTGTCCCAGAGGTCTCTGAGACTGTCCTCAGTTCTTTTCATTCTTTTTCTTTATTCTGCTCTGCAGTAGTTATTTCCACTATTTTATATTCCACGTCTCTTATCCAATCTTCTGCATCAGTTATTCTGCTATTGATCCCTTCTAGAGTTTATTTAATTTCATTTTTTGTTGTTGTTGTTCATCGTTACTTGTTTCCTCTTTAGTTCTTCTATGTCTTTGTGGAATGTTTCTTTTATTTTCTGTATTGCATTTCCAAGATTTTGGATCATCTTTACTCTCTTTATTCTGAATTCTTTTTCTAGTAGACTGCCTATTTCCTCTTCATTTTTTAGGTCTGGTGGGGTTTTACCTTGCTTCTTCATCTGCTGTGTGTTTTTCTGTTTTCTCATTTTGCTTATCTTACTGTTTTTCTGGTCTCCTTTTTGCAGGTTGCAGGTTCGTAGTTCCCTTTGCTTTTGGAATCTGTCCCTAGTGGCTAAAGTTGGTTCAGTGTGTTGTGTAGACTTCCTGGTGGAGGGGACTAGTGCCTGTGTTCTGTTGGATGAACCTGGATCTTGTCTTTCTGGTGGGCAAGTCCACGTCTGGGGGTGTGTTTTGGGGTGTCTGTGGCCTTATTATTATTTTAGGCAGCCTCTCTGCTAAAGGGTGGGGCTGTGTTCCTGTCTTGCTAGCTGTTTCGCATAGGGTATCCAGCACTGTAGCTTGGTGGTCGTTGAGTGAAGCTGGGTCTTGTTGTTGAGATGGAGATCTCTTGGAGATTTTCAGCGTTTGATATTACGTGGAGCTGAGAGGTATCTTGTGGACTAGTGTCCTGAATTTTGCTCTCTCACCTCAGAGGCACAGCACTGACTCCTGGCTGCAGCACCAAGAGCCTTTCATCCACATGGCCCAGAATTAAAGGGAGAAAAAGTAGAAAGACAGAAAGCGGATAAAGTAAAATCAAGGTAAAATAAAATAAAGTTATTAAAAAATAATAATTGTTAAGAAAAAAAATTAAATTAAAAACATAACAAAACAAAGCAAAAAACAAACAAACAAACAAACAAACAAACAAAAAACGGCCTGACAGAACCCTAGGACAAATGGTGAAAGCAAAGCTATACAGACAAAATCTCACACAGAAGCCTACACATACACACTCACAAAAAGAAGAAAAGGGGAGAAAATAATATATCTTGCTCTCAACATCCACCTCCTCAGTTTGCGATGATTCATTGTCTATTCAGGTTTTCCACAGATGCAGCATACCTCAAGTTGATTGTGATGATTTAATCCACTGCTCCTGAGGCTGCTCAGAGAAATTTCTCTTTCTGTTCTTTTTTTGCACAGCTCCCATGCTTCAGCTTTGGATTTGGCACTGCCTCTGTGTGTAGGTCGCCTGAGGGCATCTGTTCTTCACTCAGACTGGACAGGGTTAAAGGAGCAGCTGATTAGGGGAATCTGGCTCACTGAGGCCGGGGAGAGGGAGGGTTATGGATGCGGAGCGAGCCTGCAGCAGTAGAGGCTGTCATGATGTTGCACCAGCCTGAGGCGTGCCATGCATTCTCCCATGGAAGTTGTCCCTGGATCACGGGACCTTGGCAGCTGTGGGCTGCATAGGCTCCCGGTAGCATCAGTGTGGATTGTTACCTGTGCTCCAACACAGGCTTGTTGGTGGCAGGAGCAGCAGCCATAGCATCTCATTCCCGTCTCTGGGGTCCACGCTGTTAGCCGCGGCTTGCGCCCGTCTCTGGATATCCTTTAAGCAGTGCTCTTAATCCTCTCTCCTAGTGCACCAGGAAAAAAAGAGAGAAGAAAAAGTCTGTTCCCTTTTTGGCAGGTCAAGACTTTTTCCCAGACTCCCTCCCTGTTGACCGTGGCGCACTAGCCCCCTTCAGGCTGTGTTCATGCAGCCAACCCCAGTCCTCTCCCTGAGATCTGACTGAAGCTCAAGCCTCAGCTCCCAGCCCCGTCCGCCCTGGCTTGTGAGCAGACAAGCCTCATGCTGGTGAGTGCTGGTCTGCAGCAGTCCTCTGTGCGGGAATCTCTCTGCTTTGCCCTCAGCACCCCTGTTGCTGTGCTCTCCTCCATGACTCTGAATCTTCCACCCTCCGCCACCTGCACTCTCAGCCTGCAAAAGGGCTTCCTAGTGTGTGGAAACCTTTCCTCCTTCACAGCTCCCTCCCACTGGTGCTTGTCCCATCCCTTTTCTTTTGTCTCTGTTTTTTTTTTTTTTTTGCTCTACCTAGGTACGTGGGGAGTTTCTTGCCTTTCAGGAGATCTGAGGTCTTCTGCCAGCAATCAGTGGGTGTTCTATAAGAGCAGTTCCACATGTAGCTGTATTTCTGTTGTATCTGTGGGGAGGAAGGTGATCTCCGCCTCTTACTCTTCTGCCATCTTCTTCAACTTCCTTATTTTTTTTTTTTAGATTGCAGATATAAGGGATATCATGCAGTATTCATCTTTCTCTCTCTGAGCTCTCTATGAACATAATATTCTCTATGTCCATCCATGTTCCTGTAAATGTCAGAATTTCATTCTTTTTTATGGTTGAGTAATAGTCCATTGTATATATGGGCTTCTTTTATATACCTTTGTCTGTTGATGGAAACTTGGGTTGTTTCCCTATCTTAGCTATTATAAATAGTGCTGCTATGAACATTGGGATGCATGTATCTTTGCAACTTATTTTTTTGTGTTTTTTTTCCAGATATATACCCAGGAGTGGAATTGCTAGACCATATGGTAATTCTATTTTTAGCTTTTTTGCGGATACTGCATATTGTTTTGCATACTGGCAGCACCAATTTACATTCCCTCCAAAAGTGTACAAGTGTTCCCTTTTCTCCACATCCTTGACAACATTTATAATTTTCATACTTTTCAATGATAGCTATTCTGACAGTTGTGAAGTGATAGCTTATTTTTGTTGAGGTTTGCATTTCTCTGATAATTAGTGATGTTGAGTTTCTATTCATGTGCCTGTTAACCATCTGTATGTCTTCTTTGGGAAAATATCTATTTAGGTCTTTTGCCCATTTTTTTGATTGGTTTGTTATTATTAAGTTGTATGAGCTGTTTATGTAATGTGCATATTAACCCCTTATCTGTCATATGTTTTGCAAATAATTTCTCCCATTCAGTATTTGTCTTTTTGATTTGTTGATAATTTCCTTTGCTGTGTAAAGGCATTTAAATTTTATTAGGTTACATTGGTTTATTTTTTCTTTTATTTATTTTGCCTTAGGAGACAGATCCAAACATTACTCCTATGATTTATGCCAAAGCCTGTTCTGCCTATGTTCACTTCTAGGAGTTTTATGGTTTCAGGTCTAAGATTTAATTAAGCCTTTCATCTATTTTGATTTTATTTTTGTGTATAGTGTGAGAAAATGTTGTAGTTTCATTGTTTTACGTGTATATGTTCAGTTTTCCCAGCACCACTTTATTGGTGGGACTGTTTTTTCTTCATTGTATATTCTTGCCTCCTTTGTTGTAGATTAATTGACCATAAATATGTGGGTTTATTTCTGAGCTCCCTATTCTTTTCCATTGATTTATGTGTCTGTTTTTGTGCCAGCACCTTACTGTTTTGAATACTGTAGTTTTGTAGTATAGTCTAAAGTGTGGGATTTTGAAACCTCAAGATTTTTTTTTTTTTTGTCAAAGATTGCTTTGACTATTTGAGGTATACTGTGGTTCTATATAAATTTTAGGATTATTTCTTCTTGTTCTGTGAAAAATGTCACGGGTATTATGATAGGTATTGAGTTAAATCATAGATTGCTTTGAATAGTATGGCCATTTTAAAAATATTAATTTCTCCAATCCAATAGTTCAGGATATCTTTCTATTTCTTTGTATTATTTTCAGTTTCCTTCAACAAGTTTCACAGTTTTCAGAGTACAAGTGTTTCACTTCCTTGGTTAAGTTTATTTCTAAGCATTGTTTTCTTTTTGAGGCCATTTGAAGAGGATTTTTTTTTCTTTTTTTTACTTTTGCTTTCTGATAGTTCATTTTTGTTTGTTTGTTTTTTGGTTTTTTTTTTTTTTTTTTTTTTTTTTTTTTTTTTTTTTTTTTTTTTTTTTTTTTTTTTTTTTTTTTTTTTTTTTTTTTTTTTTTTTTTTTTTTTTTTTTTTTTTTTTTTTTTTTTTTTTTTTTTTTTTTTTTTTTTTTTTTTTTTTTTTTTTTTTTTTTTTTTTTTTTTTT
>RJWK010025941.1:0-27363 GCA_004363435.1 Platanista minor
CTGGTGTATCATAGATGCATCTTGGCCTGAAAGCAGTATGTGGGTCTTTTCACCTCAAATCGCTTATAGCAGCAGTCCCCAACCTTTTGGTTTCATGGGGGTGGGGGGGATGGTGGTAATGCCAGCGATGAGGAGTGATGGGGAGCTGCAGATGATGCTTCGCTCACTCACCCGCCACTCACCTCCTGCTCTGCAGCCTGGTTCCTATCGGGCCATGGACCCATACCGGTCCACGGCCCAGGGGGTGGGGATCCCTGGCTTACAGGTTATAGGAGGCCATCTGGGGAGGGGGGGGCGGGGGCACTCAGAACAGTCTGTGGAACCAGGAATGAAAGAACTCCGGTTTATACTCACTATTGCCCAAGGGGTCCCAGGCCTGCTTCCTGCATTGCCCTGGTGTACACACTGCTGTCCTGAGCCACGCTGAGGGCCATCGCCACCTTTGGCCCCCTGCCCACTGTCCCTCTCTGGCCTGAGGCTCTGGAGACCTTCATCTCCACTATGTCACTCTGAGACACTGCTGCCTTCCAGCCTCACTCCACGTGTGTCTGTTGTGTTCCTGTCTCTCTGCTTCTCCACCATGGCTTCCTCTTTCCCACTGGGGGATGATTTCCATTGGTGAAAACAACGACCACAACCTTTGGCCGTCAGGAGAGCAGAGCAGATCTAGGGCAGGCAGAGAGGAGGACATGGTGAGTGTTGGACTCAGTGGCTTTGAGATGCGCCTCACCAGCCACATTCCCCCTTGCAGGAGCAGGAGGCCATCCACCACCATGAGCAGCACCCTGTCACCCACAGACTTTGACAGCTTGGAGATCCAGGGCCAGTACAGTGACATCAACAACCGCTGGGACCTGCCCGACTCGGACTGGGACAATGACAGCAGCTCAGCCCGCCTCTTTGAGAGGTCTCGAATTAAGGCCCTGGCAGGTGAGGTCAGGGGAGGGCCGGGGGAGATGCTGAGAATGCTGGGATGGGAAGCTTGTCATGAAGAGTCCTTCAACTTCATGGGAAGACTGACTCTCTTTCTAAGCTGCCGCACTAGAGTGGGAAATCCAGATCACCCTACCAAGCCCCTGGTCCCCAACTCCAGCCTAGAGAACAAACCGCGCACAATCCATAACATGCCCAGCTTCCTTCCCCACAAGCAGGGAGAAGCCGTGCTGACCCTGGGACTCAGCTGTGTTCCCCTCTGCGCTCAGCTGACTTCCTGGCCTTTATCCCTGAGTCATGTTCCTTAATTCTTTTGTGTTCTTAGTCTTGCTATTCTGTTTCCACCCACCTCTCCCTTACCTTTCATCCTCTTGTCTCTTCCTTGATTTCCACTGTCATTTCTCACACCTGTTCTCCCTCTTAGTCCAGTAGCCTCTCCTCTCCCTCCCCACCTGTTCCTTCCACCTGCCGCCTGTTCCTCCCTCTGTTTCATCTACTGGTTCCCTGAAGCAGGTTCCCCCTGCCTGCCTCTGGTTTCCGCAGCCGCCCATTCTCCCCGCCTGCCTCAGCCCCTGCCCTCCCCTATGGCCTCGGTTCTCTCCTTCAGCCCCTGCAAGCACAAGCAAACCCGTTCGACGGGCCTCCCTGCGTTCTGGGGAGGGGTTGTCATGGCAACAAGAGTGCGACTGCCACCTGACACCACCAGCTGCGGCTGTCGTGGGGCTGAGTCACCCACACACCCCAAGGCCACCCACCCTTTTGGTTTCCCTCCTCCATGCCACCCTTGTCTTTTCCACTGACCTGCTGGCCTCCCAGCCCAGTGCAGTGGGAGAGGTCACAGCTACTCCTTCCCGAGAGGTGGTGCTCCCAGCATGGGTGGGGTGGCCTCCTGTAAGAAGGGAGACACTGAGGGGGGTGGTTCCCAAACTTGGCCGCACTTTTTACAGGATCACCCACGGATGTTTTCACAAATATAGGTTCTCAAACCCCTTTCTGGACACACCGAATTAGAATCTTTGGACCTAAGGTCCAGGAATCGGAATTTTTAAGCTCTCCGGGTAATTCTTTTCAGCCAGCCCAACACCATTCTGAGGATCCCCATGTGGTAGCCATTGCTTCTGTGGATCCCTTATCATTTTCTGCTGGGCCTCGCTGTCCTTCTGGTTAGTTCTACACCCTGGCTTGTGAGATACTCATATTGCTGTTTCTATAGATGAGAGAAGGCAGAAGACATGGGTTATGGAGAATCTCACCTCTTTGGGGGAAAGTTTCCCTGGTACCCTGATTTTGGATAAGAGTAGCCTCTAGAGTGGTCATGATGTCTGTGTGCACACGACACGTGATACCAGGACTGTTGCAATGTTTGTGCACGCGACATATGCCACCTCATGCTGTCAATAGGTGTTTATCTCCACTACTAAACGGGGCTCTCCTGAGGAGGTGTCACTGTATGGGCTTTGCCTAGCACTGCGCCTCGCACCGGTAGGTGCCAAATAAATACTGAATGAAGGAAGATGGGAGAAGGGCAAAAGTAGCTTGTAAGTGACAAGGGCTGAAGCCCATAGAAAGGTAGGAAGGAAATCGGGTAGATGTGCCCGGCAGTGGGTGTACTGGGGGCCTGGGATGGCCTGGCTGAGGAGGGCCTGATGGGCCCCATGGCAGGGAAGGAGCTGGTACTGGAGGTAAGGATGACAAACAAGTGAGGAAGATAACAACACCTATCTCACAAATAAAGGAATGTAAGCAAACACCTAGCACAGTGCCTGGCTAGTACTACTGAGCTGGCTTTGCCCCTTCAAGAATTTCTCCTTCTCTGCTCCCTGAGCTGGGGATCAAAGCCCACATCCTGAAGGGGGACCTCCCAGAGTCACAGAGAGGGGGCATCCTCGTCACACCTAAAGACCTTGGGAAAGCAGGACTTTGCTTCGGGGGCCTCTCCCTCGGGTCTTGTGTACTCGGAGGCAACTCGGGGCCAGACGGGCAGGTCTCTAAGGCGCTGGCAGTTCCCTCCTGCGGCTCGCGGGGCCTGGCCCTGCCCCAGGCGGAAAGCTCCGCCTCCCACCCCTCCCCCGTCACTGTCCGACCTGTTTGTCTGGAGCTGCCTCCGTCTCCTCTCGCCGCAGCCAGGTGTGTTCTGACGACGGGTCCCGGAGCTCGGGGCTCAGACACCCCGTGACTCCTTTTTCCCACTCCTCGAAACTTCCACCGTCCTTGAGGCACACCCCCTGCCACCCGGGGACCCCAGGCTCGCGGGATCCCAGGCTCGAGGGGGAGCCGACCCTCGGCGCCCCGCCCCGGCGTGGGCAGAGCATGGACTCTGGGCCCAGGTAGAGTGAGAGGCAGCAGCATCATGAACGGGCACGGAGTGAGCAGGGCGCACGGGCACGGCCTGAACGGAGCCGGCGAGTTTTACTACGAGGCTGTGGAAGAGTCTCAGAACCCTGGGGGCCTCCCGCTCTCGCCGGCTGCCTTCATCAGCCCGGCTCAGCACGCCAGCGTGCTGGAGGGACGCTTCAAGCAGCTTCAAGGTGGGCTCCGGGGGGTGAGCGGAGGGGAGCCGCGCGGAGAGGGGTCCCGCGGAGTAAGGGGGCCGGAGGGCGTGGGAAAGAAGCCGGAACCAGGAACCCGGGGTCGGGGGGAGCATCTTCTGTGACTCAGACGTTTGTGTTGGGAGACAAAGTGCTGGGGGAATAATTACAAGTGGGCGGAAAACACGGGGATGCTGACAGAATCGGGTAAGGCTTGGACCCGCTGGAGGGGCGGTGAGAGCGAGAGCTGGTGTGACGGCGGCGGCGGGGCCCCGCTGGGCGTGTGTCCTCGAAGGCGAGGAGCGAGCGTGGTTCGCTGAGACTTTCCGGCCTTTGGGAGGAAACGCCCGCTGGGGTGGTCAGGGAAGGAGGCAGGGAGAGTGAGCCAGTAGGCGAGGGACCTAGGGCGTGTTTGTGCTGTCCTGGGTTTCTGAGTGCGTGTCTTAAGTGTGTGTGGAAACCAGGGAGTGTGTCAAAGGGAGCTGGTGCAGACAGGCTCAGGTATATGTCTGAGCAGGCTGTATTCACCCTGGCGGCCATACTCCAGTGTATCTCTGGGAGCCACTGTGTCTTGTGTGTCCGTGGATGCCTTGTAAAGTTACACTTTGTCCCTGGTGCTTGGCTTTGCACATTTTTCTCCTAGCTGCCCCCGTTTCCACATCTTCCCCTTTCACGCTACCTGTGCACCAAAATGGCCTCACCCCCGTGTGCCTGGCATCAGGGCAGACCCCATGGATCCAGTAATGGCTGATGTTCCGGGCAGTCCCCGGCTTGGGCAGGGCCTGTGGACCCTGAGAGAAGGCCCACAGAGCATCAAGATATCTGAGCATTTGTTAGGACCCCAAGGTTGTCCCAGGTACGGGGTTGGAGGTAAGAAAGACAGACATGGGTGTGTCGCTATGTTTTATGGGTGAGGTGCATAGGAATGTGAGATTAAAGGGTGAGTCTTTTCGGTTTCTGAGATGCTGGTGCTGAGACGGAAGGACAAGTGACTCTTCAGGCCCTGGCCATTTAGACTGGGTCCTTGCACTGGGCTTCTCTGGGGAGAACTGGTGGAAATCTTAGTGGCCGGAGCAGCTTCCGATGGCCTGAGCCTCTTCCCTCACGTTGTCATTAATAATATTTTTAATTCTTATTTTTCTGTGAAATGTAACAGCATCCCCTCATCATCAGCTCCCCCTGTGGACCAGACAGCAGGCATCTCCTCACCTTTTTTGAGATTGGCGCTAAACTCTGCCTGTTCTTCCTGCCCCCACCCCGTGTTTCTTGGGCTCACTGTTTTCCCTGTTTCCTACTTTCACGATGATGCTTTCCCTCTTGGCATTGGAATATTGGTGTCCTGGGACAGGATCCCCTTGCAACCAATTGAATGAACCCAGAAGTAGAGGAGCCTGTCTTTTCTTTAAATTATCCCAGGAGAGCAAGCTGACTCAGGAGGCCTGCAGCCTCTATAATGTCACATCCTTCTAATGACCACTTGGAACAGCGGCTGCTGTAATTTACTTGGAACAGAAGCTGCTGTAATTTAAGTCCACACCCTCTCCCTTGTCCACCACCAAAAGGGAACAGCCATACCTTCTGCTGGACCGACCTGAGCAGCTCTTACTCTTTCCTTCGGGTTAGATCATGCCTGTAAACAGTAACTCATCGAGGAGCCACTTTGTGCCGCATCTTACACACGTTATCTTAGTCAACACAATGACTTGCTGAAAGAGAAAGTAATGTGCCCATTTTATAGATGAGGAAAGTGAGGCCCTGATGGGTGAAGCAACAGCATTTCACCACTGTTACATGACAGAGCCCTGATCCCAGACCTTCCCTGCATGTCTCCTGCTTCTAATTTCTTTCATTCTTTCTTCTCAAAGCCTGTTTTCCGTCTCTTATTTTTGTTCTTCACCTTGCTTATGAGCTCATTCCAATTTCTGTATTTCCCGGCTTTTTAAGCTATGGGTTTTCCTCCCAGCCGTCTTCCTGCCCTTCCTCCTCCCCAGACCTCACTTCCCCAACCCCACCAACTGGTGTTTAGAAGCAGGTACACGGTACTTGAAGGGCAGAAATGACCCCATGTTGCTGCCACAGATGAGCGAGAAGCTGTGCAGAAGAAAACCTTCACCAAGTGGGTCAACTCTCACCTGGCCCGGGTGACATGCCGGGTGGGAGACCTGTACAGCGACCTCCGGGATGGACGTAACCTCCTGAGGCTCCTCGAGGTGCTCTCGGGAGAGACACTGGTGAGCTGTGGTCACCAGGGAGGAGGCGGCCTGAGAGGCAGTGGTCAAGGGGACAAGCTGTGGGAGTGGCCCTGAACGAGAAGGGTGACACCACAGAGCGGAAAGCAGTGGCCGCCCTCTGCTCAGAGGATGGTTTCATTTTGAGAGGCTTTGCTGTGTGAATTAAACCAGGAGCATTGCTTCGTGGAGACAGGAACAGTGGCCCCATTGAAAATATTTTTTTCCCACCCACTCTGGGTGTCGTTAATTCCCTTGGGAATCTTAATCTGCCCCAAGCCTCATCTGCAACTCAGCTTTAGCTCCCTGGGGCGGTCCCTGTGTTCCTGAGGGAGGTCACGGGGAAGGTGTAGGAAGCAGGGCCCCGGGAAAGCTGAGCGAGAAGGAGGAGGAGGCCCATGGTCCCATGGCTTTGTGTCCCTGGTCCCTCGACAGCCAAAGCCCACAAAGGGCCGCATGCGGATCCACTGCCTGGAGAATGTGGACAAGGCGCTGCAGTTCCTGAAGGAGCAAAAAGTGCACCTGGAAAACGTGGGCTCGCATGACATTGTGGACGGGAACCACCGCCTGACCCTCGGGCTGGTGTGGACCATCATCCTTCGATTCCAGGTACCCCGTACGGTGTTACTTGGTGGGTGCCCTGCACACCAGTGCTGCAGCCCCAAAGGTCACTGCACACACGGAGGGCCTAGAACCTCATACGCCAAATCAGGGGACGCTGCTCATTAAACAGGGTGGAGGCCAGCGTGGGTGTTGTCAAACTTCTGTGGCAAATTCCCTGTGGCCTGGTCTGTGTACTGGTCACAGGCTATAGGACCACATGTCACTGCACAAGGGACTGGAAATTTTACAGACTGGTCCTTCACCACGGAGAGTTTTAGAGCTACATTTGGGGTCTGGTCACCAGCCCACTCCGCTGCCTCAAACTCTGCTCACCTCCCTCAAAAGAGAACAGCCACCCTACTCCTTCTTACGCTCTGAGCAAAGCCAGTCCAGTGTCCTAATGCCATCACAGCTCTCCTGATTCCCTTGCCTCCTCCCCGGATGTAACCTCCCCTGCTCCTTCCAGCCCTAAGCAGAGCTCTGTCAGCTTCACCTTTGAAACCCAGCTCTCAGGAAATGTTTACTCCGCCACCTGCAGTTCCCCCACCTGCAGGAACCGCATTCTTCACTTCGAGGCACTTCCACTCTTCTGAATTCCCACCCCCATTCTGCTGCCTCAAATCCCTTTGACCTGAAGTTTTGTGGTCACTGACCCAGGAGGAAGGGTCCCCAGGCCCTGTCCTTGGACCCCTAATCCAGGAATCTAAGGAGCAGTTTCTTGCCGTGTATCTCTGAGCATCTCTGATAATTCCAGGAGCCCCTGTTCAGGGAGTGAGGGCCTGCCTTCCTTCCTCCCTCCTTTCCTTCCTCCCTTCCTTCTTAGATCCAAGACATAAGTGTGGAAACAGAAGACAATAAAGAGAAAAAGTCAGCCAAGGATGCCCTGCTGCTGTGGTGCCAGATGAAGACTGCGGGGTGAGGCTACCCAGGCAGCGTGGCCTTGGAGGGTTGGATGCACCAAGGCTGTGCAGTAAAGGAAGGGTGGGGGCCAGGAACCACAAGCTGGGGGTCCGTCCTCGAGGCACAGACCAGGGGTGGCCCTCCTCACTGTCTATCCCGGCCTCTGTTTACAGGTACCCCAATGTCAACGTGCACAACTTCACCACCAGCTGGAGAGATGGGCTGGCCTTCAACGCCATTGTACATAAACACCGGTGAGAAGACGGGGTTTCAAGAGCTTGTCCGAGTTACGGGATGGGTTGATGACCCATGGGCCCAGGCACACATAGACAAAGCAGTGAGATGAGATGAGCTACACGGCAGTTATGAGAAAGGAACATTCGGAGAAGAGCCAGGATGTTGGGGTGCCTACTGCACAGAGGGCTTGCGATGGGAGCCCTGGGGCGGGGAGGGTTGGGGACTTAGGAGAAAGATAGGGGTAGTTTACTGTTCCTCTTCAGAATCTCACATGCCCTTGATACCTTCTATATTCCCTCTCCACCCAGGCCAGACCTGCTGGATTTTGAGTCCCTGAAGAAGTGTAATGCACATTACAATCTGCAGAACGCTTTCAATCTGGCTGAGAAGGAGCTGGGACTTACGAAGCTGCTGGATCCTGAAGGTGGGGCAGAGAGGCTGTGGGTTAGAGACAGAAGGTAGATGAGTGGGTGCCAGGGGCTGAGGGCAGTGAGAACGGGAAGGAACTGCAGATGGTTCAGATGGCTATGGGGTTTCTTTGGGAAGTGACGGAAATGTTCCAGATTTAGATCGTGGTGATGGTTGCACGATCTTGTGAATGTACTAAAAACCGTGGAATAGTATGCTTTAAAAGGGTGAATTTTATGGCATGAAAAGTATATCTCAATATAGGAAGAAAGGCAGCCCCGTGGCAGAAAGAGCCCTGGGGTGTGGTTCTATCCCAGCCCCTCCACGGAGCAGCTCTGTGACATTGAGCCAGTTGCTTGTCCTCTCTGTGGCTCAGTTTCTTCATCTCTGAAATGAGAAGATTGGTCTCCGTGGTCTCTAAGGGCCCTTCTAATTCCAAAACTCTAGGGTTCTAAGTTAAGCTCCGTGACCTTGAGGTCTCACAAAGCACTGGCCTTATGGTCAGCTGACCCTACTCATTGGCCCCTGTGGTTGTGCTCTAATGCTGATGAGACTGGGAACGGCCACTGAGCTCTTGTTTTGTACCTGGCACTACACTTGACGTGCTCTAATTAGTTTAATCCTCACAACACCCTCTTTGAAATCAATATCATGCTCCATTTATGGAAGAGAAGACAGGGGCCTATAAAGGTTGAGTGACTTCCCCGAGGTCATACGGCTGGTGGAGCTGAGATTCAAATTCAGGCAGCCTGGCTCCAGAGCCTGTTTCCTCAGTCCCCTCTCTGGGAGAGCAGAGAGCAGTCTTGGTGCAGCCAGAAAAGGGAAGGACGGAAGGGCCGAGTGACTTCCTTGCTGAACATGCTCCTTCTGAAGCTCCTTGGGCAGATTTCGGACTTGGTTACTTTCTCCCTGTCTTCTATCCCACCTGTAGTCCCTTTTCCCGTGCCGCCTTAGTCCAGAATGACAAACGTCAGCTAACTAGTGATCGAAGCAGGCCAAGTACAAGGTTCCTTGGAGAGCATTTGAGAAGCACGGCTATGATAAAGAATATTTAAGTAAAGCCTCGTATCCCATAACTTTCTGAGATGATTTCCGTGGCTCCCGCCTGCCTGTGGGAGGTCAGAGGTGGTCAGGAGGGCTTCTGGTCTAATAGTCTTCCCTGTAGGTAGGATACAAGCTGGCCCAATTAAGAGAACCAATTAAGAGATTTCAAGTCATAGTCAGCCTTGGTGTCCTCGTGGTGGGAGTTAGTTTGGCTTGAAGGACACTCACGTCCTGGGCCCACAGCTGAACTTTGGGACTGAGGTAAGAAATAGCCATGACTGTGCTCCAAGATGGCCCTGAGAACTGGCCTCTGTCCCTGCTTCCAGGGCTCCCTGGGCCCATCCCTCTGAACATCCTAGGTTCAGGAGGCCTCGTTCATACCTTCTGTCTTGCTGCCTCTAAATTGGATGACTTCTTGGGCATCTTTCCAGCCCGTAAGTCCATGATCCATCCCCCAACGGGAATGTTATTTCTTTTCTTGTCTCTCTTCCTCCAAACAACTAATTTTACACTGGGTAAAAGCCTCTTTGGGCTTCTGGATTTTAAATTCCGCTTGTTTATAGGAAGAGGGGGAATAGAAAGGTTAGCTTTTCATGCCCTTTTAGTCCAAATAGTTTATTTGTCATTTTACTCTGAAGGGAGCTGGAAAGATCAGCCTGGGAGGGCTAGGAGGCCCCTAGGATTGGAGTAAATGATTCGAGTTGTGGGCATACTTCTGGGAGGCAGGTGTCTAATCTCGGCCTGATCTGAGTGGTCCTTTTTCTCAGATGTGAATGTGGACCAACCAGATGAGAAATCAATTATTACCTACGTGGCTACTTACTACCACTATTTCTCCAAGATGAAGGCCCTGGCCGTGGAAGGCAAAAGAATTGGCAAGGTACTCTCCAGCATGGGGGTGGTAGGCATAAAGACCAGAGGAGGCCTGGCCTAGGGGTCCTACTCCCGTAAAGCAGGAGCAGGGGAGGACTGGGCCAGGGAACCCACAGCACGGTTTCACAGGTGCTGGACCACGCCATGGAGGCCGAGCGCCTGGTGGAGAAGTATGAGTCCCTGGCCTCAGAGCTGCTGCAGTGGATTGAGCAAACGATCGTGACCCTCAATGACCGGCAGCTGGCCAACTCCCTGAGTGGTGTCCAGAACCAGCTCCAGTCCTTCAATTCCTACCGCACTGTGGAGAAGCCACCCAAGTAGGTGTCCCTGAGCCACACCCTGCCGTGGCCTGCCTGCCCCAAGCTGTGCTCACACAGCTGGAAGCCTAAATGAGGGGAGCCTTTTGGGAGGGAGATGCGGCAGCACATAAATGCAGTGGAGGCTCATTTCCCCCAGCTCAGAGCCCCAGAAGCAGTTTCCAAAGTAAAAAATTTTAATGGTCACCCATTACAAGAAATCACGCTGTGGAAATGATTGCCATGGTACGTAGAGCCGGTGCAGTCTACTCAGATGAGATTGGTCGGGGTGTCTCGGCAACCCAATCCCATCTTAAGGACAGGGGATTGGACCCGACAGGCAGGTTGTCGCTGGCAATAAGTGCATGTGGCTGGTCACTTGCACATTGCACAGGTTCTTATCATTTATGTATTTTAGCAACTGACTGTTGAAGTATGGAATTGCTACTAGATGATTCTATACGGTACATGCTAAAACTTCTGTGTTTTTTGTTTTTGAGCTCTTTCGGAGTTAATGTGTTTCAGCTCCAAAACTAATATTAAGCCAGAAAACATCTGTTCCTGTGCATTCCAGGGAATGATTTGAGGTGTGCCCTTTGACCCAGAAAGTCCTCTTCTGGGCATTGAACAAAGATGTAGGCTTCACGGATGTTCACGAACGTGACCTTTGTAAAAGAAAAATAAGTCATTGTACAGCCACTGAAAATAATATTGGAGAAATGCATTTATTCACCTGAAAAGACGTTCATGAAACATAAGAGTTACAAGACAGTTGTCTGTGGACCGCAGAGAGCAAAGGGCTAAGCATCCAGATTCAAAGTACCTGAGTTCACATCCTGGCTCTGCCACCTACCCTTGTAAGCATTGGGCATTATTTAGCCTGTCTGTGCCCCGGTTTTCACATCTGGAAAATGGAGGTAATGAGAGAATGTAGGTAACAGTGAGAAGGAGTTAATGCGTGCAAAGCCCTGAGGACAGGGCCTGGCTCTCCGTGAGTGAGTGCTCCACAAATGTTAGCCATAGTTATGGTACGATCCCACCTGTGTGAAGCAAAAATGCAGTACGTACATGCCCAAGGGTGACAGTGGTCGTGTCTGTGTGGTTTTCAGTTGTTTTAAAATTAGGTTCTTTTTAAACGTGGTTTGCCAGTATTTTCACAAGCTTTTACAAGAAGAAAAGCAACACAAAACAACTTCATTCTGAAATGTAAAGAGTCCCCGGGCCCCTCGTGGCCTTTGACTCTGACCCCACCTGGCCTCCTGCCTCAGGTTCACTGAGAAAGGGAACTTGGAAGTACTGCTCTTCACCATCCAGAGCAAGCTGCGGGCCAACAACCAGAAGGTCTACACACCCCGCGAGGGCCGGCTCATCTCTGACATCAACAAGGTCCACAGCCTCCCTTCCATTCCTGAGACGACCCACCCTCAGCACCAGCCCCTACTGTCCCTGCTTGAACCCTCGGCCTGGCTTGAGCCCCACCCATCCTGGGTGCAGGCGTGACTCCCACATCCCCTCCCGAGTCCTGCACGTCCCCCTCCTCCTCCCTCGGTCTCTCCATGCAAATTATACCCCAGTCCCTTATCTTGTTCAGCATATCCTAGACTCACTGGCCCTACTTTTGTCTCATTTTTTTCACAGACAGCATAAGATTAACAAAAGTAATAGGGTTTGCCCACAGCCCCACCACCACAGACAAATCCAGTGATTTCCACTGTTCCCTGTCACCCTCCCATCTTTGTCCACCAGCAGACGTGGTTTTCACGGGGCTCCACGGCACTCACACCACCCTGTTCCTCATATTTCCCTGCACAGGCGTCTGACCGCATTCCACAGACCCACTAGACCGAGCTTCCCTGGGACCCACCCTGCACCCCCAGCCCCGGTGCCCCCTCCCCGCCTTCACTTCCTGAGCCCTGGCCTTTTAGCACTTATCCTGCCTCCACCTCGCAGGCCTGGGAGCGGCTGGAGAAAGCTGAGCATGAGCGTGAGCTGGCCCTGCGCACGGAGCTGATCCGCCAGGAGAAGCTGGAGCAGCTGGCCGCCCGCTTCGACCGCAAGGCCGCCATGCGGGAGACCTGGCTTAGCGAGAACCAGCGCCTTGTGTCCCAGGTAGGACACGGCGGGGTCTCTTGGCCTGTCCAGGCAGGTCTGGAGACATAGGAGAGTGGTGGATAAGGAGCCCTACGAGGTGGGGAGCTAAAGGAACAAGAACTCCATCACACAGACTTGGAGACCAAGAGCCCGGGAACCAGGGGCCGGAGCCTTGAACAGGAGAAGGGCTGGTGAGACAGGATAGGGTGGGATAGAGAGGACGCTGAGAGCCACCCCATGGAGTTGGCACCTCGCAGCAGAAGTGCTCGGGGCGGGGGTGGGGGGGTGGGCAGGGGGTGAGCAGAGCCGCGTCCCGGAGCTCCCAGCCCTCCCTCCCTGTCCCCGCCCCAGGACAACTTTGGGCTGGAGCTGGCTGCCGTGGAGGCAGCAGTGCGGAAGCACGAAGCCATCGAGACGGACATCGTGGCCTACAGTGGCCGGGTGCAGGCGGTGGACGCTGTGGCCGCCGAGCTGGCTGCTGAGCACTACCACGACATCAAGCGCATCGCCGCGCGGCAGCACAACGTGGCGCGGCTCTGGGACTTCTTGCGGCAGATGGTGGCTGCCCGGCGGGAGCGGCTCCTCCTCAACCTAGAGCTGCAGAAGGTGTTCCAGGACCTGCTTTACCTCATGGACTGGATGGAAGAGATGAAGGTACCAGCGGATGTGGAGGTGGGGTCGAGGTGGTCGGGACCATGGGAGTATGAAGGGCACGTTCACCCATCTGCTCAGCCTAACCTTTGCAGAGTATGTACCAGTCCAGGGCCCTGTCCCCGGTTCAGATGAACAGAGCAAACAGCTCCCTGTCCTCATGGGGCTCACATTCCAGTGGGAGGAGACTGATGATAAAACCCGTGGGCCTATGAATAAACAACATAGCAGGTGGGCGTGAAACCTATGAGGAAAGGGAAATAGGCCATGTGATGGAGTGGTCCAGGAAGGCGTCTCTGAAAAATGCCATTTAAGCTGAGAGCAGAATGTCCCAAGGAGCCAGCACAGGGAGCTCTAAGGAGAGAACGTTTCCAGGCAGAAGAAACAGAAATGCCCTTGGCCTGCTCACGCGTGACATGTTCCAGATGAGAAGGGAGGCCGGGGGGTGGGGGTGGGCTGCTGTAAGAACAGGGAGGGGACAGGGGATGAGGTAAGGGAGGAAGCAGCCTGCTCGCTTAGGGCTTAAACAGTCCTGGTCAGGGAGTTTGGATTTTACTCAGAGTAACATGGAGCACTGAAAGTGATTAGAAGGTTTTGAAAAGGGGGAGAGACATGATTCTGCGTTTTTACATTTTTTTAAGTGTCACTTTGACTGCTATTTGAAGAATGGCTGTGGGCAGCCAGAGTGGGAGCAGAGAGACCAGTCACAGGCTGTTGCGGTGATCTAGGCGAGAGACGGGGATGTGGATAGGTCTGCAGAGATGCTGACGATTGCTGGGGTGCTGGGGACTGAGCCACGACCATAGGAGTGTGGCGATAATTCTGGTGCTGAGATGATGAGTCAGAGCGGAGATTCCAGGAGCAGGGTTTAGGAGGAAAGTTGTTCGGCAGGAGGGGAGTTGAGTACAGAGAGGCCAGGGTGCCAGGAGAGAACTCAGGGGTCACTATGTGTGTGAGTGAGGGCTGACAGCTGGGAGCATGTGTGCTCACCTGGGTGCAACACGTGGAGCCGCCCCAAGAGGTCGGGATGTGTGGTTGATCCAGGAAGATGGAGCAAGGTTAGCGCATGTGTGTGGCAGGGCAAGAGGCCTGACTGGGAGGGAACCGGGTGGCTCTCAGACAGCCATCGACATGCTGCCTGCGCCCCTCAGGGCCGGTTGCAGTCCCAGGACCTGGGCAAGCATCTGGCTGGAGTGGAGGACCTGCTGCAGCTGCACGAGCTGGTGGAAGCCGACATTGCCGTACAGGCTGAGAGGGTGCGGGCCGTCAGCGCCTCTGCGCTGCGCTTCTGTGACCCAGGAAAAGGTGAAAACCGCGGGGGAAGGAACTGGAAAAGGGGGGTGCTGGAAAGGAGAACATTAAGAGCTGAAGCAGCAAGACTGGAAAAACCTGGGGACAGGAAAGATGATGGGTGGACGGTGGGCGACAGAGCTAAGAGAGTGGGGCTGGGGGAATTCGTAACTAGGGGTGCACAGGGGGCGGGAGAGGGCTGGGCCACAGCTCTTGGCCCTCTGGTGTGACTGTTTCAGAGTACAAACCGTGCGACCCCCAGCTGGTGTTGGAGCGGGTGGCCGCCCTGGAGCAGAGCTATGAGTCGCTGTGCAAGTTGGCAGCGGCTCGGCGGGCCCGGCTGGAGGAGTCCCGGCGACTCTGGCGCTTCCTCTGGGAGGTGGGCGAGGCCGAGGCCTGGGTGCGGGAGCAGCAGCACCTGCTGGCCTCGGCAGAAACCGGCCGGGACCTGACCGGCGTCCTCCGCCTGCTCAACAAGCACACAGCCCTGCGAGGCGAGATGAGCGGCCGGCTGGGGCCTCTGAAGCTCACCCTGGAGCAGGGCCAGCAGTTAGTGGCCGAAGGCCACCCCGGGGCAGGCCAGGCTGCCGCCCGCACCGCCGAGCTCCAGGCCCAGTGGGAGAGGCTGGAGGCCCTGGCGGAGGAGCGTGCCCAGCGGCTTGCCCAGGCCGCCAGCCTCTACCAGTTCCAGGCAGACGCAAACGACATGGAGGCCTGGCTGGTGGATGCACTGCGCCTGGTGTCCAGCCCTGAGCTGGGACATGACGAGTTCTCCACGCAGGCCCTGGCCCGGCAGCATCGGGCCCTGGAGGAAGAGATCCGAGGCCACCGGCCCACCCTGGACACACTGAGGGAGCAGGCCGCGGCCCTGCCTCCGGTGCTGAGCCGAGCGCCCGAGGTGCAGGGCCGGCTGCCCACCCTGGAGAGGCACTATGAGGAGCTGCGGGCCCGCGCAGGCGAACGCGCACGTGCCCTGGAGGCGGCCCTGGCGCTCTACACCATGCTCAGCGAGGCCGGGGCCTGCGGGCTCTGGGTGGAGGAGAAGGAACAGTGGCTCAACGGGCTCGCCCTGCCTGAGCGCCTGGAGGACCTGGAGGTCGTGCAGCAAAGGTGGGCCCCGTGCACGCCCCGCCTTCCCGAGTGGCCTTGTGAGTTTGGGGCCAGTGGGTAGGGTGGCCCCCATGTGTATGGTGTATGGTGGGTGCCACCATAAACTGCCTGCTCGTGCTACATACATCCCTTTGAGTCTTGCCAGTAGTCTGGTTTTTGCTTTAATGAAAAATGTTAAACATCCTCAGAAATAGAAACATTATGCAGCAAACTCCTATATAGCCATCACCCAAATTCAGTAATCATCAGTATCTTGCTCTGTTTGATTAATTTTCCTTTTCAAAAGCAAATCCCCAGGATTAACATTTCACCTCTGTATTCTCCAGGAACATAGAAATTTGCAATATGAGTACATTATTTTTTAATTGTGTATGCAGGCTTAGAATAGCTAAGGCTTTGAAGTTATAAACCTTTTAAACAGAGACACTGATTGACCCCTCGTGAAGTAGCTTTATTTACAGAATAAGAAATCCTAAAATAATTTAGAAATGATGTTTTTCTTATAGAACCACACACAATACCATTATCACATAAAACAAAGTTAGCAATTCCTTGATATCACCTACTACTCAATCTTTTTCCTTTTATTTGTTTATTTATTTATTTTTCTTTTTTGGCTGTGTCGGGTCTTAGTTGCGGTACTCGGGATCTTTTTTGCAGCATGCGGGATCTTTTGTTGTGGCGCGCGGGCTTCTCTCTAGTTCTGACGTGTGGGTTTTCTCTTTCTAGTTGTGGCGCACGGGCTCAATAGTTGAGGCGTGCGGGCTTAGCTGCCCTGTGGCGTGTGGGATCTTAGTTCCCTGACCAGGGATGGGACCCGCGTCCCCTGCATTAGAAGGTGGATGCTTTACCACTGGACCACCAGGGAAGTCCCTACTACTCAATCTATAGTCAAATTTCCTGGTGGTTTTAAAAATGTAATTAAAGATGTTTTGTTGCTTTTTTCAGTATATCCCATGACAGGAGTCAGAAACCCCTATGCCTGTTTTTGTAAATAAAGCTTTATTGGAACATAGCCATGCCCATTCATTTGCATGTCATCCCTGTGTCTGCTTTTGCACTAAAACAGCAGAGCTGAATATTCGTGATAAAGACCGAATGGCTCACAAAACCCTAAAATATTTATTACGTGGCCCATCTGCAGACTCTGCTCTATGAGAATATGAAATGTTCCAGGAGAAGTTATGCTTCACATCTTTATCACTTACGTTTTTTTAGTTATCAACTCATTTTTTAACACATATTAGTAAGGTGGGACCCAGGTAGGCAGCTAAGGGGTAAGTTCCAGGAGGAATAAGGGAGGTTCTGCTGAAGGGTGAAGCCCTGTGCCAGGGATTAGTTTGACTTGTTGTCCAGCTGGTCCTCCCCTTTAATTTTTACCATGTTTTTGAGCCACTCTAGAGATGACAGTTTTTCTACTTGTTTGGGGGGATTTGGGGGCTCCCCCTTGATCCACAGATGCTATGAACCATGTAGGGAAGAGGTGCAGAGGCTCCTATCAATAAGCCTCATGTTGACGGAGAGGAGTTCTCGTGGGCGTGCATCTAAGGGAGATGGACCAGCGCACCGCTGCTTCCCACCACTCATGCCCAGCTCTTCCACCCTGTCAGGTTCGAGACCCTGGAGCCTGAAATGAACGCCCTTGCAGCGCGAATTACTGCTGTGAATGACATCGCAGAGCAGTTGCTGAAGGCCAACCCCCCGGGGAAGGACAGCATTGTCAACACCCAGAAGCAGCTCAACCACAGGTGGGGTGAGAAAGGATGCAGCAGACAGGTCGGCAGCTGGAAGAGAGTTCTGTAGGGCGTGGGAGGGAGGCTAAAATGAGGAGGGAAAGCCATCTGAAATATGTCGGAGGGGGGTGGTGATGAAAGAGATGGAAGTGGGGTAAAGGTCGTCTGAAGAGGCTGGTGCCTGGACAGGGAGCAGACAAGAAGGAGTCATGGGAAGATGAGTGGGGAGCAAGCAGGCAGTAGGGTATACCAAGGGCGAGAGAGCAGGAAGAAGCTTCCAATCTACCTGCACAGGGCGGGAAAGCTGAGCAACTCTGGACGCTCCCTCTGCCCTCAGGTGGCAGCAGTTTCGGTCCCTGGCGGACGGCAAGAAGGCAGCTCTGACGTCAGCCCTGAGCATCCAGAACTACCACTTAGAGTGCACAGAGACCCAGGCCTGGATGAGAGAAAAGACCAAGGTCATCGAGTCCACCCAGGGCCTGGGCAATGACCTGGCCGGGGTGCTGGCACTGCAGCGTAAGCTGGCCGGCACCGAGAGGGACCTGGAGGCCATCGCTGCCCGGGTGGGCGAACTGACCCGAGAGGCAAATGCCCTGGCTGCTGGCCACCCCGCCCAAGCCCCTGCCATCAGCGGCCGGCTTGGAGAGGTGCAAGCCGGCTGGGAGGACCTCAGGGCCACCATGCGGCGACGAGAGGAGTCGCTGGGCGAGGCGCGGCGGCTGCAGGACTTCCTGCGCAGCTTGGATGACTTCCAGGCCTGGCTTGGCCGCACGCAGACCTCTGTGGCCTCTGAAGAAGGGCCGGCCACGCTGCCTGAGGCAGAGGCCCTCCTGGCCCAACATGCAGCCCTGCGGGGAGAGGTGGAGCGGGCCCGGAGCGAGTACAGCCAGCTTCGGGCCGTGGGTGAGGAGGTGACCCGGGACCAGGCCGATCCCCAGTGCCTCTTCCTACGGCAGCGACTTGAAGCGCTGGGAACCGGCTGGGAGGAGCTGGGCCGCATGTGGGAGAGTCGACAAGGCCGTCTTGCCCAGGCCCACGGCTTCCAGGGGTTCCTGCGGGATGCTCGCCAGGCTGAGGGTGTGCTCAGCAGCCAGGTAAGAGTCCGGGGGGCAAAGTCCCAATCAGGAAGAAGTGGGAAATAGGGACCAAAGGAACATGAAGGAGTGGTGGATGAGGAGGTGAACGCAGCACATGGAGTAGGTGAGGGAACAGGATGGGCAGGGAGAACATGTTAAAAAAAATACGGGAGTAAAAAAAAAAAAAAAAAAGATGTAAACATAACTTACCAAAACTGACTACGGAAGAAATAGAAAACCTGGGTTGTTGTATAACAGAAATGTAATCAACAGCTATAAACAAGATGGAACAGGATTTGGAGGCCCTCCAGCCCAGCTCCCTTCTAACTTTCTGAGACTCCCGCATAATCAGGCACCATCCCTCCATCTTCAGAGCCAGAGTCTGCCTGTCCCTACCTGGTTGGCTTCCATGTCTCAGACGGGCCCTTTGGTAGGTTCCTTCTGAGAGGCTGAGAAATGAGCTCGGTATCTCCCCTCCCACACAGGAATATGTTTTGTCTCACACGGAGATGCCGGGGACACTCCAGGCTGCTGATGCCGCCATTAAAAAACTGGAAGACTTCATGAGCACCATGGATGCCAGCGGTGAGCGGATCCGCGGGCTCCTGGAAGCCGGGCTCCAGCTGGTGTCTGAGGGCAACATCCATGCCGAGAAGATCCAAGAGAAGGCAGACTCCATAGAGAGGAGGTATGATGAGGACAGTGGGCAAATGAGGGGCCCTAAAGGGGACCAAGGGAAAACAGGATGAACATGGCACTCAGACCGACAAATGGGGGTGGGGAGCTGACAAAAAGCAGAGGAGGAAAAACCAAGTGGCTGGAGAGGGACTAAGTCACAGGCAGGGAAGTTCCACCTCCCCGAAGTCTCCTAGGGTAGCTGGACACTGGACCTCAGGGTTCCTGGGTTGACTCGTAGCGCTCCCGGAAGGTATTGTCCCCAGAGGAGGACTGAGGGCTTCTAGGTTAGTTAGAGGGTCATAACCCTTTCATAGCAAGTTCAAGGGCTTCACAGGGGCCTGTCATTACAGACACAGGAAGAATCAAGAAGCAGTGCAGCAGCTTTTGGGCCGTCTTCGGGACAACCGAGAGCGGCAGCATTTCTTACAAGACTGTCACGAGGTGAGGCTCTCAGTACCCAAGTCACCTCTGACGTTCCCTGGCCACCCTTTCCCACAACACCCTTGCTCTCTGAGCCTGGAGTCAGTCCACTGCAGTGTCACCTGAGCATGGGAATCCCTGCCTGGCTTCTCCCCACATCCACCACCTTCCCTGACTCACCCTCGCCCCCTTCCTGCTTCCCGCTTCCCTCTCTCTGAAATGTACTCTGCCCTTCTTCATCCCTGCTCCATGCTCGGTCCAGCTGAAACTCTGGATTGACGAGAAGATGCTGACAGCCCAGGACGTGTCCTATGATGAGGCCCGCAACCTGCACACCAAGTGGCAGAAGCACCAGGCGTTCATGGCCGAGCTGGCTGCCAACAAGGACTGGTTGGACAAGGTGGACAAGGTGAGCAATGGGACGGGAGCAGCAAGAAGGGAGCCTTTGGAGCCTCCTCCCGTCAGCGTCCCAGCCGCAGTGCAGGGGAGGGTCCTGGCTTCAGGATCTGGCTTAGAGATCATGGAGCCCTTGGTGCCAAACCTCCAAGGTGGAAAGAAATGGTCTGGGGAGCAAATGTCTTAGGTCAATGGGACAGTGACTCCAGAACTTTGAGAAAAGGCAAATTAGTATGGAGCCAGACTGCAGCTTTGGGTCAGCACGATATCTATTCCTGGTCCAGAGCAGGAGGACACTCTTCAGTGGGGTCATCAAACTTCTATAAAGGGCCAGGCAGAAAATATCTTAAGCTTTGCAGGCCACACAGTTTCTGCTGTTATTACTCAACTCTGCCAGTGTGGTACCAAAGCAGCCACAGGGAATACATAAACGAATGAGTGTAGCTGGGTTCCAATAAAACTTTATTTATAAAAACAGGTGGTGGGCCAGATTTGGCCCTCACCACAGTTTGCCAACCTCGTTTTTGAGTCTTGCTTTCCTGGTGTTTGGTGTCCCACCCAGCTCTTCCTCAAGAGCTGAGCGCAGGCAAAACTTAATTTCTACTCAGCAAAGTTTTCCTGTACAACATCCTGTGTGCTCAGCACTCTGCTAGGTGCTGCAAGGTATATAAAAAGATGCTTTCCTTCCCTCAAGGGCATGACTGTTGGGAAGAGGAAGAGACCGGTGTGGATCCAGTTTCTCCATTTGTTCAGCAAATATTTACTTTGTGCTACTCTGTGCAAGGCATTGTATTAGGCACTGAGTGGGGAACAAAGGTGATTCCATTGCAGGCTCCACCCTCGAGGAATGACACTGGACCCAGGATATGAGACATGTACACAAACAGCTAAAGTCAGTCCAAAGTAGAATATAACAAATATAATGAGAGAGCCTGATAAAGCCTGGGCACTAAGGAGAGAAGAGATGTGGGAATCCTAGAAGCAGGGGCCAGCGGGGCAGTCCATGACAGCTGAGTAGAATTTGGACAGACAGAGGTGTTGAGGGAAAGATGTTTCTTGGTAGAGAAACCGGAAACCTGGGGTGTGGAAGTGGGGCGCCTGTACGGGAGCAAGGGCGTAAGTCCTTCTGGCAGGAGCACAGAATGCATGACGCAGCCATGGAAGGAAAGGTGGAAAAAGCCTGCCAGGCCGGGTCATGAAAAGCCCCGATCACCACGTAAGGACTGTGCATCAGAGTGGATTGTGCCGACGGTTGGTAAAGTTACCCGGCGGTGCTCTTCACCCTGGTGGCATGTGTAAAACGGCCTGAAGGCAGTGTCTTGGTTTGTGTTCCCCTAGAAGCAAGGCTTCCAGTGCAGGCCACTTCCACGGGAGGTGATCACAGGAATGCCAGTAGTGGGTGGGGAGGTGAGGCGGAGAAGGGAAGATAGTCAGTGAAGGGTCCACTGCCACGCCAGTTACCACAGTGGGCACCTGGCACTCAGTCCTCATGGGACACCTGGGCGACGGTGTGGAACATGCATCAGAGTTGTCCCAACCAAAGCAAGGACTCCCAGTGTTGGTCCACCAACTGTCGCTGGTTGAGGGCTGCTTCTGGGGGCAATAACTCCCTGGAACTTCCAGGCCACCTTGCATACAGATCAAGTCACGCTGCCCTCACCTGCCCAGAAACCAAAGTCCTCAAGCAGAAGGGCTGGGAGTGGGGAAACCCAGGTGAGAGTCACTTGCCATAGTTCAGGTGAGAGATAATGGGCTGAGAAACACAAAGTGATGGCCGATAACACAATAGCACGTGCAATATGACACTGAAAACCACAAGCACCAGGGAACTCAGAATAAGGAGAGAGCGCAGTGGCCTCTTAACTGAGACGAGGTTTGATGGGACCTTGAGGAAGGAGTAGGGTTTACTCAGCAGTGCGGGTAGGGGAGCTTAGAAAGATCAGAGAACACCCAAGAACTCGGTAGGATAGCCCTCACTTCAGGTCTCTGCTGCCCTTTAGGCCCCTGTTCTGCTATCGGCTCGTGTTCAGCGGTATGTAATTCTGACACTGACCCCTTCCTTGTCCCACACCCAGGAAGGACGGGAGCTGACTCTGGAGAAGCCGGAGCTAAAAGCTCTGGTGTGGGAGAAGCTAGACGACCTGCACAGGCGCTGGGACGAGCTGGAGACCACCACCCAGGCCAAAGCCCGCAGCCTCTTCGATGCCAACCGAGCTGAGCTGTTTGCCCAGAGCTGCTCTGCCCTGGAGAGCTGGCTGGAGAGCCTGCAGGCCCAACTGCACTCCGACGACTACGGCAAGGACCTCACCAGCGTCAACATCCTGCTCAAGAAGCAGCAGGTACACAGCGGGCCTTTGGTGGGACTGGTGAACAGCAGAAGAAAGGAGGGAGGAGTCAGTAGCTCTTGAGGTTCATGAGGCCATCCTCAGGCCTCGCAGACAGCATCTTCACTGGTATTTCTCAAGGCGATTTCCACGGGCCACCAGTGTCAGAATCTCTAGGAGTGTGTGTCAGTCAGGTATTTCTCAAGGCGATTTCCACGGGCCACCAGTGTCAGAATCTCTAGGAGTGTGTGTCAGTCAGAGTTTCTGTCGGGAGACAGAAACCACACTCTGACTTGAACAAGGAAACTTCAGTGGAAAGAACTACTAATTAATAAAAGAGGGTTACCTACCAGTGGGGTAAAGAGAACTCCAAAGCAGGGATCAGAAAACATTTTTCTGTAAAGGGCCAAATAGTATTTTGAGCTTTGAGGGTCATGTGGTCTCTGTCACAACCGTTCAACTCTGTCCTCGTAGGGTAAAAGCAGCCATAGTCTACGCGTAAAAGACTGGTGTGGCTGTGTGCCAATAAAACTGGACTTACAAAACCCGGCCAGGGGCTGGGTTTGCTGACCCCTGGTCTAACGAATGCAGGAATAGCAAATGTAGGGAGCGACTACTGCCTCTAGGACTGAGGAGGGGGTGCCAAGGAAGGAATGGGATGCCCTCCTCCTACCCCAAGGCTGAGTTTCAGACCTCACTGGTGAAGGCAGAGACGCGCTGGGTGGCGTAGAAATTGCTGGGGTGTCACAGGCCAGAGCAGGTCTGAATCTGGCAGGACAAGGCTGACCATCAGGAAGTTGCCACTGAGATGCCAGCAAAACCTGCTGGAGGGTGGGGGCCACCGCGTCTCCTGCACACCGTGGGCAGTTGTAGCGTAGGAGCGGGAAGGAAAGCACACTGGAACCGTAGCTAGAAGCCTCTGCCTCGCCTGTGCCTTGTGGTGTCCCTCCAGCGCCCTCTACGGGCAAGGCCTAGTGTTGCAACAGCTGGCAAAGGAGAAATATTTACAGGGTCCCGTTCCAGTGACTCAAAATGGGCAAAGATGGACTTGGAACTGAGATGGATTGGGGACTGAGAGACAGTAAATTGATAGCTAGCACAGTTCTCACACCCCCCTGGATTCTCATATATATTAAAGTTTGAGATCCACTGATGTAGGCCATGAAGAGATACTCTCCCTGGGGTGAGCCCCAGGGATAAGAATTCATGATTGGCTCGATATAGACCAGTGTCTCCACTGAGGTTGAAGGTGGAGGCACGGTGATAACACCTCCTTCCTCTTCCGGTTGGCAGATGCTGGAAAGGGAGATGGCTGTGCGAGAGAAGGAGGTGGAAGCAATCCAGGCACAGGCAAAAGCTCTGGCCCAGGAAGACCAGGGTGCAGGGGAGGTGGAGAGGACCTCGAGGGCTGTGGAGGAGAAGTTCAGGGCCCTGTGCCAGCCCATGAAGGAGCGCTGCCGGCGCCTGCAAGCCTCTCGCGAGCAGCACCAGTTCCACCGGGACGTGGAGGATGAGATCGTGAGTCTCCGGGACCTGGGACGGGGTAGAGTCTCCATCTTGGTAAATTGCTCCCTGTCTTTGGCTCTCTAATCTCCTTCTTGGATGCTGCAGGGATGCCAGCAGGGCTCTGTTTTCTCTTCCCTTTGGCATTGAAAGTCAACCCTCTAGGGACACCCTCTAGGCCCCTTTACCCCAGAACCAGGAGCCCTAGAAAACTTTCCCCCAGGAATCCCCACTATCCAACCCCTAGCTCTGACTTTGCCCTCCGGACCTCCACTAACCCCCACTTTCGTATCCAGTTGTGGGTGACGGAGCGTCTCCCCATGGCTAGCTCCATGGAGCATGGCAGGGACCTGCCCAGTGTCCAGCTCCTCATGAAGAAAAACCAGGTGAGGCAGAGTCTAAAGGCAGAAGAAAGGGTCCCAAGAGCCTCCCCAGACTTGAAAGTGTGTTTTCTTAAGAACTGGGATTTCTCTGGCTCCCCCTGGTTGCTGGGTGTAGTCCTAGACTTCAGTGGTTTGCCTTTCCTCACCTCGGGAGGGTGGGTTCCCCTGGTGGGAGATCACGAGGACTGAAGGGGCGTCATGGGCCAGACAAGAGGGGAGGTGAGAGGACGCAGGGAGGATGAGAAACAGCGGTGTGAAGGGGGGCTTGCTGTTGAGTAAGTGTAAGGGGGAGGAAGTAGGGTGAGGGGGTCCCTCGGCAAGCCTTTCAGCGTCTCCTCCTCCGTTGCCATGGACAGACCCTGCAGAAGGAGATCCAAGGCCACGAGCCGCGGATCGCGGACCTAACGGAGCGACAGCGCGCTCTGGGTGCGGCGGCAGCAGGCCCGGAGCTGGCTGAGCTACAGGAAATGTGGAAGCGCCTGGGCCACGAGTTGGAGCTTCGAGGGAAGCGACTGGAGGAGGCCCTGCGGGCCCAGCAGTTCTACCGCGACGCCGCAGAGGCAGAGGCCTGGATGGGCGAGCAGGAGTTACACATGATGGGCCAGGAGAAGGCCAAGGTGAGAGCCAGACCAGAGCTCAGGCTACGGCTTTCCTCCCCGCTCCCCCTACTCTCTGCTGCCACTCTCCCCTCCCCCAGGACGAGCTGAGTGCCCAGGCAGAAGTGAAGAAGCATCAGGTATTGGAACAAGCCCTGGCCGACTACGCCCAGACCATCCACCAGCTGGCAGCCAGCAGCCAAGACATGATTGACCACGAGCACCCAGAGAGGTGAGCATAGCACCCGGACCCCCAGGCCAGTACCTGGGGGAGAGGGGAGCCAGTTCCAGAAAGGCCCAGAGATTGCAGAGCCTTCCGTACTGCATGTGTACAGGACCATCTAGAAAGCTGGAGAAGCAGGGACTTGGCAAGCAGTTGGGGGGCAAGACTCTCTGGGGTAGACTAGGGGTCAGAGCAGTGTGTCCTCCCCTCCCCTGCAGCACGCGCATATCGATCCGCCAAGCCCAGGTGGACAAGCTGTACGCCAGCCTGAAGGAGCTGGCGGGAGAGCGGCGGGAGCACCTGCATGAGCACCTGCGTCTGTGCCAGCTCCGCCGGGAGCTGGATGACCTGGAGCAGTGGATCCAGGAGCGCGAGGTGGTGGCAGCCTCGCACGAGCTGGGCCAGGACTACGAGCACGTGACTGTGAGTGCGGGGAGGACAGTGGCCCCAGGTGGGCTCCAGGAAGGGTAGACTAGCACTTCATCCTGTCCCAAGTAGCATCGGGAGCTGTCTGGCTGTCCACCAGGGCCCCTGGGAGACTAGCACTTCATCCTGGGTGGAGCACCAAGGGGCAGGGGTGCAAGAGCAGGTCGTGCAGACACTGTCCTCTGGCTTCTGAGATACTTAATTGGAAGAATCGTGCAGAAAGGAGGATGTGGGGCTGTGCATAGACGTGGGCCAAAAGGAAATGACCAATCACTGGTTTCCAACAGAACTCACCAGTACACTGGGGACTTGAGATTCCTCTCCACAGTTTGGGGGTTGGACACTCACTGGTGCCGAAATATGGACCATAGTTAGGGTGTCCTTGTCCGAAGACTAAAGGTTCCAAGTACGCCTTTGCTGGGGGCTGGAGGCTGGGCGTGTCAATCAAATCCAGGGTCGGTGGGAACAAGTTGCTTCTGCTGCCTAACTCGGCCCTGCTGAAGAAATCTATTTTGGCCCATGTGGCCCAGGGAAAGAAGTGGGTTCTCAGTCTGGGGTGAAAGGACTTGCCCCGCGAGTCAGGGACCACATCCTCCAGTGTCACAGTGTTGTCCATGCAACCGCTTCCTCTGCCAGATGCTCCGGGACAAATTCCGAGAGTTCTCCCGGGACACGAGCACCATCGGCCAGGAGCGCGTGGACAGCGCCAACGCCTTGGCCAACGGGCTCATCGCCGGGGGCCACGCCGCCCGGGCCACGGTGGCCGAGTGGAAGGACGGTCTCAACGAGGCCTGGGCTGACCTGCTCGAGCTGCTGGACACGCGGAGTCAGGTGCTGGCAGCTGCACACGAGCTGCAGCGCTTCCTGCACGGTGCGCGCCAGGCCCTGGCACGGGTGCAGCACAAGCAGCAGCAGCTTCCAGACGGGACCGGCCGGGACCTCAATGCTGCCGAGGCCCTGCAGCGCCGACACTGTGCCTTTGAGCACGACATCCAGGCCCTCAGCGCCCAGGTCTGACTCAAGCATGTGTGGAGGCAGGGGGAGGGACGGGGGCGCTTAGAGTTAGAGGAGACTCCGTGGGGAACATGGGGAGGCTGGAGGGATCGCATCCTCTGCAGGGCCACGTAGGGGTGACGTTAGGATGGTTCCAGGAAACTGTCTCTGGCCAGGGGACATCCAGCCACCCCGTCCACACCTGTAATGACAAGGCTTTTTGAGGGCCCGTGACATTTTCAGATGGTCCTGGTGGATAGAAGATTCTTCGTGGTGTACTAAAATCCATCTGTTGGTCCCACTCAGGTGTTAGACCTACACAAAATAAGCACAGATCCTTCCTGCAGCTGTTTAAACCCGGTCGGCCCCCCACCAAAGTCCCTTCTTCAGGCCAAAAATCTCACTCTAGCAATCTCTGAGGTCCCCCACGAGCTGGACAGGCCTCTGAAAGCTCACCCGGCTAGTGACCCTTTTAAAGCGTTGATCCCCAGGCTAAGCCCAGGCCCCCTGGTAAGACCCTGCAGGGCAGAGTATGACACGGCTTACTCTGGACTCCAGCCCTCATCTCTCCCAGCACACCCCCCACTCCTCCTCCTGCTTCTCCGGCTGGTAAAATGGGCAGGAGGTGTTGAGCAGAGGTCAGGACTGAGGGAGGTTGCAGCCCCTCAGAGTCTCCCAACTCTGCCTGACTTTGACCTGGGCCCCGGCAGGCCCAGCAGGTGCAGGATGACGGCCACCGGCTCCAGAAGGCCTACGCTGGAGACAAGGCCGAGGAGATCAGCCACCACATGCAGGCCGTGGCCGAGGCCTGGGCGCAGCTTCAGGGAAGCTCTGCTGCCCGCCGCCAGCTGCTGCTGGACACCACGGACAAGTTCCGCTTCTTCAAGGCTGTCCGGGAGCTGATGCTGTGGATGGATGGAGTGAACCTGCAGATGGATGCCCAGGAGCGGCCCCGGTGAGGCCCACAGAGCCTGGTGGCCTCCGGGGGTTATGGGCTGGTGGCCGGGATGGGTTGTGGGCAGCAGGTTATGTGGTCTCCGTGCCCCCAGGGATGTGTCCTCCGCAGACCTGGTCATCAAGAACCACCAAGGCATCAAGGCGGAGATAGAGGCCAGGGCTGACCGCTTCTCCTCTTGCATCGACATGGGACAGGGGCTGCTCGCCAGGAGCCACTACGCGGCTGAGGAGGTGGGTGAGGCCTGGACGTAGCTGGGCACCCTCACGGGGGAGGCCTGAATGCTGATTTCTCCTCTGAGTCTTCCTGCTTCCTTTCATTCTTTCTTTGCAGAAACCTTTCACCTTCCCCTTAGTGCTGTTCAGGGATCTCCCCATTTTATCTTTCTCCCAGAACTGTCTACCTCTTGAAATAAGAAATCACTGGTTCCCCCATGTGAGACCCCCAGGGACCCTGGCAAGGCCC